>CAVNYN010228823.1:0-26391 GCA_963692815.1 Nyctanthes arbor-tristis | reverse complement strand
TGAAGGTATTTATTTATTTAATCCATTCCATCAATATCCATTCATTGTTTCTATGAATGTGTTGCCCTTAATAGTTTTCAACTAAACTACGATATCATTACAAAGTGTCATTTGTAAAATAAAAGCAATATAATGTAACAATTATGGATGCTAAAAGCCTCCCGCTAATTCACGGAATTGAAGAAAACAAAAATAGGAAGACTTTAGCTAATTCACGAAATTGAAGAAGTTTGGAGATATAATCTGAATTAGAGAATATTTGACGACAAATTCAGATATGACTAAGGAACAACAATAGTTGCATCACAATTTTCACCTCAGCATTTAGGCGCGAAGTATATAATTTTTTTTTTAGTAATTTAATATTTCTTACTTATTGAATATAAGTAAGTAATATAAAATTTGGGCATTTAGATCAATTACAGAGTATAAAATCGGTATGCATGTGTCATTTTACTATTTTTAATATATGCCATCTTTATGATTTTGTTTTCCATTTTTTTGGGGAAAATTCTATTGTATTTAGATACTGGCGTCTCTCTCCTGAATTGCTAAACCGGAGGCTCCTTCCATGAATCTTTCTTCTCAGCCCTTCAATAATAATTGTGAATCCATGTATACTGATTTTATACTCTGTAATTGATCTAAATGGCCCAAATTTTATATTACTTACTTATATTCAATAAGTAAGAAATATTAAATTACTAAAAAATATATATTATATACTTTGCGCCTAAATGCTGCAGTGAAAATTATGGTGCAACTATTTTTGTTCCTTAATCATATCTGAATTTGTCGTCAAATATTCTCTAATTCAGATTTTAGCTGAAGTCTTCCTATTTTTGTTTTCTTCAATTTCGTGAATTAGCTGGAGGCTTTTAGCATCGATAATTGTTACATTATATTGCTTTTATTTTACAAATGACACTGTGTAATGATATCGTAGTTTAGTTGAAAATCATTACGGGCAACACATTCATAGAAACCGTGAATGGATATGGATGGAATGGATTAAATAAATAAATACCTTCAGATAAATCTTGGGTTGATTGAGTAGTTTTAAGACTAAAATTGAAAAGATTAATCTACTTTTATAGACAAATGTACTAATGTTCTATAGAAACGGGGTGAAATTCTGTAGAGGTGAAATTTGTGCACTAAAAGAATATATATAATAATATAATTTTACTTGCTATATGTAGACATATTTGTATAATCATCAATACATGTGGCATTACTCTACTTGAAAACTAGAGCAAATATAGGGATATGATACAATCATATATATTACAAAAGATGAGTGGTTTTATTTTGATGAATAAATAAATGCGAGAGAAATTTATTTGGATTAATAACTCATCTGAAGCAATATTAGTACCATCTTTTTAGCTCTTATTAAATTTTTACATGTTGTTTTCTTAAATTTTATTAGAATTTGATTTATTGCTTATCTTCAAAATTTTTGAGACATGAGTTTGTTGTGATAATTCGATGGGTTCATTGAATTTCTAGATGTATTGTATTTTTATTGTTTGTTGATCTATTCAATAAAATCGTATATTGTAATCTCAACAGACATGATCACTTAATGGATAGATGACTGCTAGATGGCGGGTAGTAGTGAGCATTCATATCTTCATCCCAAATATACGTTTTACTCATATCATTCACAATTTATGATATACATTACTTTTTACTCTCTCCGTCCCATAAAGATATTCCCCTTTCATTTTTCACATAAATTAAGAAAACATAATTTAATATGATTGCAAATATACAATTTAACAATATATTTCCTAATATACCCTTTGATTTATTTAATATTTCACTTTAGTTGTTCTTTATTGTAGATTACTATGCACTATAAATGAGAGTATATTAGAAAACTAAAATATTCACTTACTAAAGGAGAATATAATTTGGGACGGATAAAAAAGGAAGAGATGAATATCTTTTTGGAATAGAGGGAGTATTATTTTGCAACTAAATTGGATTAATACTTTGTGTATTTTGATCCATTAATGACACATATGTTTTTTTTCAATTGGCAAATGTTAAGAGCAACAAACCAGTTTTAAAAATATATAGATATAAAACATGGATTAAGTAATGGATGTCATTGATTTGTATTGAATGATCTATATACAAAGTAGTAGCCAATTAAGAATTTTTATTCTGCTACAGTCTAAATCACTATTCTTAGGATATGCTAGAATAAGCTCCATCCCTGGCTACAGTTTTAGAAAAAGAAAAGATCTATTACAATCAATAGAACGATGATGAGATATCTAAAATAATCACTATGTCCTATCTAGAATACGTATATACAGGACCTTCAAATTGTGTATAAATTTTAAAATAAGCTACATTAAGTTTTTGGTTTTTGAGATATCATTATTACCTAGCAATTAATGAACACTGATTATATATTTTGGAAAAAGTCATCATTAATTTATGAATATTGATTGGGCACTTCTCTCTCTATTTTTTTTTAATTATAAATTTTACAAACACACACATGCACACACATTAAATTTTAAAAGTAGTATACAAGAGGCCTTACTAAATTAGAACTAAATCAAAGTAATAAAATCATGTTATAGCACAAAATATATTTTTTAAAACTTGACTAAGTATGTTAGCGTCTTATTATTTAATTGCTATTTTAATATTGTTGGAATTTTTTATAACTGTTGTTTTTCCGTGTAATGTACAGGTGAGATATCTAGTTTAATATTTGATTTGAGTAAATGAATTTGGATCAGTTTTGGTTATTAACCAAAATCATCCTTAATTTCCACATATATGTAACTTAATAGTACTTTTGTAGATATTATTCACTTAACTCCTTTTTCTTTTTTTTTTTTTTAATAAAAGCTTCTATTTTATAGAAGTTCTTCATGGGAAAGGAGAAAAGTCACATTAACATCATCGTCATTGGCTATGTCAACTCTGGAAAGTCAAGCACAACTAGACATTTGATTTAACAAGGTTGGTCTGCATTGACAAGCATAATATTGAAATGTTTGAGAAGGGGGTTGCTAAGATGAACAGGTGACTTGTGTATGCTTCTAGCTTGACTTCCCAACTCATCATCATGAACCACCATGGCAAGATTAGAAGCGGATATGCCAGGGAATTGTCATTTTGGTAAGAAGCCGGATAAGGAGCCTAATTTCTTGAAAACTGGTAACGCTAGTATGGTGTACATGCCGTCAACCAAGCGCACAGTTGTGAAGACATCTTCTGAATATCGACATTTTGGTTGTTTTGTTATGTGAGATATGTGTATGACTCCTGTTGTTGGTGTCATTGAAAGTGTGGATGAAGAATCCTATGGATGCCAAAGTCACCAAAGTAGCAGCATGATGCGAAGCGAAAAATTGCAACCGGAAATGATTTTGTTAAATTGCGATAGTTACTTTTCAATTTTCAATTGGAAAAAAAAAGTTGGCACGTATATGAGAAATGATTTCTTATAATGTTTTTGTAAATCTACTGAAGTTTTATAATATCTTTTATAAGAAGCATATTGTTAAAGAAATTTCATGTGCATTACGCGGGTAAAAGTATGGACTATGCTGATAGATAGGAATATGAGGAACTCCATAAATAATCACATTTGATGTATTAACACTTTAGACAACATTTATGTTTTAATATTTATTTTTCTTATTCAACTTAGTATGTATCATTATTCAAGAATTTCTTGTAAAAGCTTTACCCATGCAACGCATTGATGAAAATCATAAAAAACAAAGACGATGAATGTTTTTCATGGCATAGAAAATAAGATCCAATAAGTTATTAAGTATTATTAATAGAAGCATCTTACTTCAAAATTGGCGAATTGCTTCACTGCCACCTTTTCATAAGTGTTTATCCATTTGTTGCTGTAATAATACACGCAAATCTCAACTTTCATACTCAAATCAATTTGGATTTTTCAAATTTCATACTTAAAGCAATAGTACATGTTTTCACATTACTCATAATTACATATACTTCGTTAGATTAATATGTGCTTTGATCACATTACAGGATGCACATAGCTAGGAGTTTCATTGTGAACCTGAATCCTAAAACTACAATTTTCATGGATGATTAAATGTTGTTATCAAACTTTCATCTAATCCTTTTTTTTTTTGGTGCACATAGTTACCAATAAATTGTATTTTAGAAGATTTTTTCTAATTGTACATGCTAATGGTTAAATATTATTATTAATTTGCTATTACATACTATTTAATATTGTACATCGCCACCTGTTTGTGCAGTTTATATTTTTTACATTCGTCTACAGCAGTAAACATCTAAATTTCCATTCCACTACTTTTGAGGTATGACCTTTTTTCTAGATCTCTACCCGGTGCATCGCACAGGTAAAAAATCTAGTTGATCTAGAAAAGAATGTTGGAAAGTTTAAACAAGTTTATATATGCATGAATGTCAAACTTAAAATTGGCAAATAGTCAAATGCCACTAAATATTGTCATGTATTGTCACTACCCCAGTGCCGGTTAGTATTCCAGTTGATACAAATATTGTTCCTATCTACTCCAGTGCCGGTTAGTATTCCAATTGATACATATATTGTTCCTATCTCACTGGTTTCTGCACCGTTTGATTCTACAATTCCACATGGGGATAATGTACAAGAAAATATTCAAACAGATTTGGATGGTATGTGGTTGGAAAATTACAATAATAAAGATGATACACTCAATAGAAGAGACATTGATCTTGCTCATATTGATGGTAAGTCCACTGGTACAAAGGACAAGTACACCATAGAGGCGGAAGAAGAAGGTACAATGTTGTTCTCTCATTGATCATCTTATAAATATACTCTCCCAGTGTGTCTGAGTTAAGTCTTCGTTTTCATTAGCTGGACGTCAGGCCCTCTTCCAAATATGTAAAAGAGAATAGAATGCCGCTAAATATGTTAATCAGTAAATAAATGCATCATATCATAACATTATCATGAAGAATAAAATATCTAATAGCTACTACCTCCGTTCTATAAAAATAGGCACAATTTCTATTTTTATTTGTCACATACTATAGTCCATTCATATAAATGAGGTTGAACAATTAATTTCTTTTTTCAAATATACCTTCAGTCCAACTATTAATAAATTTGTAGTGCATTAAATTGAATTAGTCTTAAATAAGCGTTATTAGGGAATTAAGTGTAAATTTTGTATTTCCAACGGCATTAATTCACATTTCTTAGTCTACGAGATTAGTTGATATAGACTTATTTTTATAAGACGGATGTAGTACATTGAGGTTTCATGTAAAACATAGTTGATATATGCTTATTTTTATAGGACGGATACTCTAACATAGTTGCATAAAGCGTGAACATCAATCTCCATCTTTTTATAGTTTGTTATTTTCATGTTTTATTTTGATTAGTTTTGTGTTTAATTACATCTATTAACAATTTTAGTAGTGTAATTGCCTTCAAGTACGGGTGGCAACAAGCTAATGAGGCCCCTCTATCCAAGCGTTTGACTTGTGAAGTTCCAACATATTTTTAACTCATTTATGCAAACAAATTACCACTGAGGAGGAAGAAATGAATAATGGTTAAATTTTTTTTTTCTTTTTCTATGATTTTCAAGCTTTTAGATTTTGCAAAAACAAAATGAGATAACTTATCTATCAAGTCATAGAGATAGTGTTTTTTCCCCTTATTTTTTCCTTCTTTTTTTCCTGCAACAAAGTCATATAGGTAGTTTAAACTTTGTAAGAGCATCTACACCTAAAATTAAATTTAACCAGCAATAAAAATATAATAATTTTTAAAGAGGGATATAAAAGAGTAGTGCCATTTATTTAAATTAAATATTGGTTTACAATCTAATCAGTATTTTCAAATTAAAAGATGGGTAGACAATTAGAAATATATGGGGGCATTCACATATCCCATATGATTTTGATTATTTGAGAATTGGTTTTGCGAAAAATGATTTTATGAGATAATGTATGGTTGAAAAGTAAGGGAAAGTTACGCATTTACGTGTAATATATATAATAGAACGTGTGGTTAGAAATGAATTTGAATGAAAATTAATTTTGAGAGAATCAATTTCATATAGGGCCTTAATAAGCAATTTGAAAAAATGTTCGTTAGAGCGGTGAATAGACTCAAATTTAAATAAATATCATTATTTAATGAGAAATTATAAAGGACATTTATGATCAAGTACTCTTGCCCTCTCTTGTCAATGTGACTGTCAATTGATATATAAATATGAATCAACATGTGGCAACAGAAATACATTTTTTTAGACAAAAAGCATTATTCATTGTTTTATTGATCTATAATAATTTTAATGGAATAATATTGTAGCAACCAACTAATTAATGAGGTGGTTTTAGTTCAATTATTCATGATTGCAAGATAATTCACCATAAAAATGAGTTTTATTCCGTCTTTTTGAAAAAACGAGAAGCCAATGTTCTGGCACACGAGTCAATTAGTTTATATATTTCTTTTGCAAATCCTTCTCTCTGAGAAGAGGCACCTTCTCTCTCTCTCTCTCTGTCTCTCTCTCTGTCTCTTGTATGACTTTAATATCTCGAATGAGCAATAAACATGGCCTTTAAAAAGAACAAAAAAAATAATGATAATTAATGAGGTGTCACAAAAAAATAGCAAGACTATTTTCTTTAGGAAAGTACTATTTGTAAAGGTTTATTATATTCACACTATAAATATTGTTCGGTACACCACATAAGAATTATTTTAAAGATCCTCATTATTTACTTTTTATCGTTAGTACATCCTTAACTTTTTTCCCCTTCAGTTTTTGTAGTTAATCTTCCGCTAGTTGTAAATTTGATCTATATATAGTTATTGTCTAAACATTTTTTTTATTTAGACATCAAATCACTTTTTTATCCACACTAATTTTAAATAAAAAAATATATAAAGAATAAGAAGCACAAATTTTGTTTTTTTCTTTCAAGCAATGATATCATAATTTAGATATAAACTATTATTTATGTAACCTGTAAATTAATTGTTAAAAATTAATTACAAAAAATGGTATAAAAAACTTGAGGTATAATTGTAGTCATAAAAAAAAGTTGTAGAACCTCTTAGTGCAATTAAAATGTATGCACATAACATATTTTGTAGTGGAAATATAATTAGATTTTCTAAAAACCCACAACAAAATATTTGACAAAAAATAATAATATTAAACAAATATTGAGAAAAATAGTAAGATGGTGAAATTATCATATATGTTTTCTCACACACATATATATATATATATATTTTTTTTGAAACAATGTTTTCCAATATTTTTGTTAATGACTTTTTTCACAAATCGCAACTTGCAAGGCTATTTTGCAGGAACCAAAATATATGGGTGTTGCACAAAACCGGTTACCAGAAAACATGGAAAACCAGAAACTACAAAACCGGCCGGACCCAATAGATTCTTTGTTTCTCAACAACTATTGATTGCCTTCATAAATCGTACCCCTACTTTCAGAGAGAGAGACTCAAGGGGAAAAGCTGAAGAAGATATCACAAGTACAAATCACTGACTCAAACCCTAGCCCAGAATCTCTTAAGGTACAACTTTTAACCGTTTCCTTTCAGATCTTTCTGCTCAGAAACTGTGATGGCTTCCACTATGTGGGGCTGGTGTGTTTGTGTGTGTATATATATATATTCATATATTCCCGGTCAGTCGCTAAAATTGGATTTTGTAAGCAATTTCCAAACGTTTCTCTTTAGATCTCGCTTCTATCTACGGTTTCCAGTACTGGGCCTTCTGTTATTTGTGTCTAATAAAATCAAGAAATTTATGGATTAGGGTTTCTGGCAATTATGAGGGTATTGTTTAGGTTTTGCTGAAAGAGGAAAATACTGAGTTCTTACTTTGGAGTTTTTCCTGTTAGATTCAAGGTCCCCCGCCCCCCCCCCCTCTCTCAAAAGTAATTCTTGAATTTACTGAGCAAGAGATAGAAAATAATTTTGGATTTGTGATTTCAATGTAAGGGAAGAAATTATTTAATTAGTTAGTGTTTCTCTTTTTGAAAGACAAAGGCATGGGGAATAGATGGTGGGCTGGAAATATGGTGATGAATCCGATGCTATCATCGTCAGCTCCGTTTCTTCACCTTGGCAACATTGCAGAGGATAAAATTGCTGTCTCGGATGCGATTGGACTGCTCAGAAGAGAGCAAGAATTTATGGACACACCCAACACCAATGGCATTGGAATAAATGCCATTAATCCAGATGTTAACCAAAATTTTGAAGAAGGAGAGAGTAGAGAAAATGAGCATGAAGCGGAAGATGAAAAGCCACGTGGAGATCCTGAAATTAATCCAGGTCCGACTAATTCAGGCCGTCGTCCTAGAGGCAGACCAGCTGGCTCGAAAAACAAGCCCAAATCTCCAGTTGTGATAGAAAAAGAAAGTCCTAATGCTCTACGTGGCCATGTTTTGGAAATTGAGAATGGCAGTGACATTGCCGAAAGCATTGCCAACTATGCCAGGCGTTGTCAATGTGGTGTTTCGGTTTTGAGTGGCAATGGAATTGTGAGCAATGTGACATTACGTCAACCAGCTGCTCCGGGTGGGGTGATATATCTCCAAGGGAGATTTGAGATATTATCATTATCAGGTGCTTTTTTGCCGGCCCCTTTGCCGCCAGGAGCCACTGGACTTGCTGTATACTTGGCCGGTAGTCAGGGGCACGTGGTGGGCGGTATCGTCGTGGGTGCACTGGTGGCATCAGGGCCGGTAATGGTGGTTGCCGCCACGTTTACCAATGCAACCCTACACGACGCTCTTCCGATCTATGAAAGGTTGCCTTTGGATGAGGAGCAGGCCAGCGAAGGAATCCAAGTCCAGCCCGAATCTAGAGGGACCACACAAACCGGTGGTGCTTCTGGTTCTCAATCCCATTCTTTGCCTATGGAATATGCCCCATCTTCTTTTGCAGGTTTTCATAATCTACACCGGAATTTGCTACCCACCAATCTTTTGAATGATAGCCTTTGGGCGACTCCTCCGCGCCCTCCTCCTTCCTATTGAGGCATTCAAACAGGTGGGGAAAGTGAGAATAAGTTATCTTAAATTGTTGATGTGCAAGTTTGGTGAGGGACAATTGGATAGGACTCGACAAAAGTAGGTTGCAAGTTATAAATGGAGTCGGCATTGAGAGTGTGGCTAGATCACCATATATATATATATATATATATATATGGTATATGATGAAAGATGTTTGGCTCTTGTTGAATCACTCTTGTAAATTCTTGAAAGCATAGGAATCAAGAAGGACTAGAGTTAGGCTTGTTTCAAGATTTTGTATTCCCTGTAACTAATTTCTTGTACATAGGTTTAGTTCCATCCATGTTCATGTTGTTAAATATTAATCCAGCAATGGAACAAACCGAAATCAGATCATGGAAGAAAGGCATCTCATTGTCAATCGGTATGCAATTCTTTCAGTTTGCTTTCCTCATTTGTTTGGGAGTTGGATTGCTTGAACCGATCAGAATTGGTTGATAATTTGATGCATGTTTGGTATACCGTATTAGACTGCATAAGCAGTTGTGGCACTTACCATATGTGATGATAAAACGGCATTATTCTTTTTCATACAGATGAGTTATTTGATTTTGTTGATCAGACACATACCCAGTAGTATTGTCTTTCATGTTGTTGTAATTCATTCCAACTTGGGTGTGAGTGGCCTATTTACAACTTGATTTGGATGTAATTATTTTCATGCAGATTTGGTACCACATTCCACATTAATGTACTTAGTTACTTCTTTAATTATGTTTTCCCTTCATTTTTCAAGATGCACTAATTTGGAATTCTCTCTTGTTTAGTTTCCGCTATTCCACTTTATCAAACTAGTCAAGATGGCATGAAGGCATTAGGCTTTTTGGGAATGATATAGTACCAGCCATTGGTATTATTACGGTACATTAACAGCTGATGTAGAGGTTTGTCCAGCAAATGACTCCACTAATAGGGGAACAATTAATTTTTATTTTTATTTTTTTCAAGAGGAGGGACCCATTGGGTTGTTATTATTATAAGACGAGCAACTGACTCTTGAATATTTTCATATATGTAGAAATATTTTATAAATCAGGATGATGATTTTTTTTTTATACACACACACACACACACTAAGTTTACGATTACTAGTCAGCTGGATGCTTAATTTAAGTGGTTGAATTAGTCCTTGATTTAAAATCAATTTGACATTCATCAAATCAATTAATTGGTCCTAAAATCAAAGACAGTCCACTTCAAAAGTTTATTACTATTTGTAACGAGTCTCTTTCTCACCCCACGTGGCAGTTGCGAATATATACTATGTGTATTTAAAATATACACAACTTGTATGAAATACACGTAGTGTGTATTTAGACACGTCACACGGGGTGCAATGTTTTATTATAAAACCTTTGGAGGTTTTTAAAAATTTCCATTGTAACAATTACAAGTAACGCAATTTTTCCCCTAAAAATCTATTGTAATTAAAATTTTCTAGCACTTCGCATTAATTCTGTACGTTTTTCTGTACATTTCTTTGAAAAGTACACACATTAATACACTACTCATGCGTGCATAAATTACAAGTCGAAATTTATTTATTTAATGTCATTGGCCGACAATTAAACAAGTTAGAATCATGAATTAAACATTATTTAGCATTTTAATTCAAGATTATTTAAGTGGGGCAACCAGAGAGAGAATTCAGATAATTAAGGCATAATTTTACCCGTCATCATTACATTAATTGACGGTCCTACTATCCTACTATCAACATTGAAGACGATAGTCAAAGAAAATAGAGTGGATTAAAATATTTATTATGCCTTTTCTTTTTTTAGTATTGTTTTCCATTTAAAAAGTGATTTTTGGCCTCGAAATTGATCGAATTATTAACGCTTGTAAGAATATTTGTGCATAATAATTTTTTTTTTCAATTCATCTTGAAAGAATGCTCATATAACTGAGCAAAATTATGCTAGTCAGTCGTAACCCACTTAGCTAGGTGAGATCTAAGAACGTGAAGGTCTTGAGTTCGTGTCTCACTAGCTGTGAATTGTATGAGTTTTTTCAACTGTGTAGTAGTTAATTTATATCATTTACGTTACATCACGTTGTGCTAGATGAAAAAGTAAAACCAAAAGACTCTTTTCAGGAGACGAAGTGAAACTTTAATTATTGATTTAACCTATTTAATATTTTGATCATTTTCAATAGATTCAATCACAAATCTCATACCCATATAGGCAATCCTTCTAAGAAGAGCTAATCTCTCCTTTATGGAGTGGAAAAGTGCCACATGGTCCCTTGTTATTTGTGAATTAGGAGGCGGGCTCCCTAATTCCCCAATAACAGGGGGCCATGTGGTATTTTTCCATTCCATAAGGGAGATGTTAGCCCTTCTTAGAATTTTTCCCCATGTAGGACAGTGTGTTTTTTTTTTTTAATTTGGGGGGAGGGGGAGGAAATGTACGAAGGTATGTGTGTGGACCCGAACCCAACTCTTTTATTTGAAAATTTAAGCATTCAATTACTACACCACAATTGAAAACCACCTGTTCTCACGAGCAGTTGAGTGGAATGAGATTGATATTTAAACAAAATAGTAAAACACAATTTATAAAAATATATGAAATTATGCAAACTTAAAACATCAATATTATTATAGAAATTAGTCTTTCATCAATACGTGCACGGTAAGAATAATCTATATCTATATATATTAATTAATCCACTTATTTGTACCGAGACTTTCCCGCTTGTTTTATTTAGTAAATTTGGTGGTAATTGTTCATTTTCTTTTGAATAAAATTTTTTATGAAATGACTGAGAGAAGACTCGAACATGTGACCTTTAGATTTAACAACTAAACTTTAACCATTTTGCCCATTTATTTTGTTTGTTAATCTTTTTTATTAATAAATTAACCTACCAAATCTGAAATGTCAATTCTAAAACAAACTTTAATCCATTATAATTTGTTAATTCACTAGCTCTACCATATGTATTGGTGAGTTTAATGTTATTTAAATTTTTTAATGCATTTTTTTTTTTGAATTTGGATTTTTTAAAATGAGGCGGTTAACATGTATTTTTTTCCATTATTGTATATATGTACAAAGGATTATATGTAAGAATATATGTTGCCTTTTAAGTGTTCTTGAATTTTACAATTACTAAGTCTATTGATCTTGTATGTTTATATTTTCTACAGAGGTATAAATATTACAAATTTATGTTTAACTATCTAATAATATATTTTAATAAGTTTTTCTATCCGTGCAGCGCACGAGTGGTTTAACTAGTTTAAAATAATATAATTATTATAAGGATTTGAGAAATTAGATACCTATACATGTAAAAAAAAAGTTGAAAAACTTGTTATCGTAGTATAATATTATATATTTATTATTTAAGTATGATTATATGTTATTTTAATCTTTTTATTTGATATAAATAATCTGTTAATAAAAATTATTAACTATTAATTTTGTTTGTGTGTGCCAAGACTCAAGTGTATAATGCTATTTTAATTAGCTATCAACCTCTTCAAGAGAAATTTTGGGAATTATTTCAAAATCATGGAGGTGATTATATGATTGCTAGATTTTCATGGGAGCGAAAGGAAAACTTAAAAAAAATGATATATATAACTCAAAGATAGAATCATAAATATAAGATAAAATTATGATAATAAGATAACGCAAGTGGAAATTTGAAAAAATGGATATAGAAAGCATTTCTCGCATAGATTGTCGCATTTGGAAACAAAAAAAAATCAAATTATCCCTATTTTTAAGAAAAGTGCCAGGAAAACTGCGGTAAAATTGTACTGCAAGTTCCTTCCATTGAATTAATATATAAATTATAGAATTTGAAAATGAAATCTATGTTTCAATGAATAAAATACTTGAAAAAATTAATTAATTGTATCGGAGGTCGCTAAACTTTCACTATAATTACAATTAGATTATTAAGCTTTAATTTTTAACAATTAGATCATGAAACTTTCCTTTACTTGCAACTAGATTGTTAAACTTTGGTTAAACAGTAATTGGCCTTCTAATTCAACTTTAATTATTAGGAATTTTAATCACAAAAATTTAATTGTAACTTTTTTTTTGGCATTAATTGTGACTATATTATTCGTTAATAAAATCTATATATTAATTAAATGAAAGGACCTTGCAGCATATTCTCATCGCCTTTTTCCCCCAACTCTGGGTTAATTTGGTCTTTTGCTTTTCAAATATGGTAATGAGTGCGGCGAAATGTATTTTAGCATTTTTTATTTTTTCAACTGCAATTGGTAAGAATCCGGGTTTCCTCCACTCTCTTTGAATTCTTCCATACTCTCTCGATTGCTTCTTATCTTATATTTGATTCTAAGAGATTGGATATGTTTTGGGGTTTCCTATTAATTTATAATTTCTTATCTATTTTTTTCTTTGAATCCGAGGGAGTCAACAGATATCCGAGAGAGATTGAAAAATTCAACTTAGGATTTTCATGAATTTTTCTATCGAAAGATTCTTCGTCTAAATAAAATCAAATTTTTTTTAATTATCACTTAAATATTTGATTGAATAAATGTGATTGTGAAAGATATAAAGGGAAAGATATATTACATTACGCTAATGTAAGATCTAAAGGGAAAGATATATTACATTACGCTAATATAGAACGTTGTGACTAGTCCTACTTTATTTAAGATTTTACATTAATATTTACACATATATAATACCTGATATATTTCTTTATGTGTAACACACGAGTAAGAATCTAGTGTTCAATTTTTTAAGAGAAAATGATAATATATATATATATATTGATGACGGCTATCATATTATTCCAAGTACAAGATTATTTAAAACGGTTAATTTCACAAAAAGTCTCCAACCTTAGAGTTAAGAATTGACTTCATCCCCAACCTTTTCTAAATGCGCACAATAGGCCTTTTTGACACTATTCCTTTAACTTTTCATAGAAAATGACAGTTATACCTTTTTAAATTTTTAATTTTAAAAATAAAACATTTTACACCCCACCCAACCAAACCCACCCACGCCACCTTTCCTTTCAACTTGCCGCCGGGAACGGTAGCAAAGACTACCGTTTCCGGCGGCCAAAGTAGGGGGTGAGGTAAATCCCCCCTCCATCCCCATGGCAGCATTTTTTTTTTTTTTTGAGGGGGGGATTCCCCCATTTTTGCTGCTAGAAATGGCAGCAGTCTGTTGCCATTTCTAGTAGCCTTTTTGGAAAGGGTGAATTCCCCCTCCCCCAGTATTCTGCCGGCAGGAAGGGGGGATTCACCCCCATTTTGGTTGCCTAAAACGGCAGCCTTTGTTATGATTTCCAACGGCAAGTTGAGAGAGGTGGGTGTTTTCTCTCTTTTTTTTGAGTTTTTTTTATTATTTTTAAATGTTTTGTTTTAAAAATTAAAAAGTTAAAAAAGTATAATCGTCATTTTCCATAAAAAGTTGAGGGGATATTGTCAAAAGGAACTTGTCGTGTGTATTTATGAAAGGTTGGGGACACATGGGAGTGGAAAAAATGGTTAAGGACGAAACCGATTATTAACTCAAAGGTTGGGAACCTTTTGTAAAATTAACCCTATTTAAAATGATAATTTTGAATAATTTAGTAGAAAATGATAACATGTGTTTGTCTAGTTCCGATATTCCGCCATATTCTTATAGGACACACACGTGGAGGAAGATCATTGGATACAATTCACCACATGTGAATTATCCAATAATCTCCCGCCATATGTGTATCTGACGAAATTATTCCGCCAAACATATAGTGAGATATCATTGGACACCCATGTGTGAGCTCACAGGCCATGTAGAGTTTAAACAAGTTCCAACGTACATACTCGAATTTTTTAACAATCTGCATGATTTAAGTAGGCACTTAGATTTGTATGATTTAAGGCTACATTAATGTAGTGTATTAAGTTCTAAAATTAAGTATGCACTTAGATTTGTATGATTTAAGGCTACACTAATGTAATGCATTAAGGCTTATTTTGGTTATCTTTTTGGATTGTTTAACAGACATACTCGAATTGTTTACAATCTACATAAACTATCTTTATACGGTCCCTTAAATCAAGTGATTAGTGTAGTGGTTAAATGCTCAACTCCTTACCGATAATTCTCATGTCTGAATTCCACATGCCCCTCTCGTCCATTCTCCTTGTATTAAAAAAAAAAAAAAGATCATTAATTTAACAAAAAAATCTTCATATGATCCCTAATTCTTTAAATTTTCACAAAAAATATTCCTTTTCAGAACAAGGCACTTCAATGTCCTGTTCGAGTTGATTCACTTGTGCCACTATTTCTTCTAATCATTTCATTATGTATGGCACCATATTATGCCATATAGTCACATGACTTGTATCGATGGACTTCCGATCTGATTGTGATTTCCCATGTAGCCTCTTCCGATACATATCACATGGTCATATGACACCATATAATGATATAACATATGGTATTAGATCGAAACTTTATAGTTATGACTTTATTGATAAAACCATTATCTATCGAAGTGCGGGGTTTGTACAGTCAAAGAGTTTCAAGAAAATACGAAATGCTTCTTCGTCGTCTTTTTATCTTTTTCCCTTTTCCTTTTTTTTTTTATAATCCATGGAAGACATTTTGTTCTTCTAAATGAATTGGATTGTTTAATAAATTTTTTGACGACCACGAGAATAACCCGTATTCAACTACTTCAAGTAATGAATATTAACAAGACTTTTTTTTTTTTTTAAATTGTTATTGCTACGGAGTTCTCTCAATGTTTTTATACACAACTGAATCAACATGCCTTTTAATTTTTGGATATAAATCAGTTTTTCAGTCATAATCGAAACAACATTCACAAGTTTCTAATCCTATTTCATGTTAAATGAAATTTTATGATATATTTTATGTAGTGTAATTTTTAAGAGCTTTGCTGTACAACATACAAGTGGGACTCTAGTTATTTTAAAACTAAAAGTTTTATTATAGTGTGCCTCAATTAAAAATCAATATCTGCCCCTATCGCCAATATTCATTGATAAGTGCAATTTTGCATTTATTTTAGGCCATTAAAAATAAGCTTGATCATTTGTTTTCGTCAAATTTTTGCTTAATTTGTGTATATTTTCTTTATTTTAGGTTTGGACCCAATTAAAAGCAACTGGTGAAGAAATGAAGAGAAAAAATGATCAATTCTACCCACTTTTGAAAATCATGGAGCCAAAACTTTTATGTTGGAAACTTGAAAGGACTAGATAGGATGAAATCAAGAGTTCATGGGCTAAAGTTGCAATTTCCAAATTAACAAAGTTGAAGGGGAAAAAATTAGGCGCTTTTTTTTTTAATTTGCAAATATAAGGTCTTCTCCATTAAATTATTTTACTTTTGAGATATTATTAATTTTATTTCTATTATTATATATTATGCGTATATAGTATATTTTATTGTTACACACACACATATATATATATTAAACTTTACTATATATAAAATGTTACATTATTAATACACGCAATTGATTGGGCTGCATTAAATGAGTCCCTAATTTCCCTCCCAGTTTTCAATTCATCTCATTCAATGGGCAATAGGAGGAGATAGATAATTAAATTAAAAATGACACAAGATCTTTCCTAATTGCATATCTCTCTCTCTCTCTCTTTTTTTTTAATAACAGACCACTAAATTTTTTAACTCAAATGATAAACTGTCGAAAATAAGAGCTTCTAAAAATGATGAAAAACAAATGGTGAAAATTTTGATGTTCTATTATATAATCATTATCCGGTTTTATTTTACAAAGTCGAAGTTAGATTTCCTCTCTAGATACTTTTTGATTTTTGAATCACCTCAATAAAAATTTTATAAGATAATTAATTTTTAAAATCGTGATGGTCATGTAAAGTTAACATGTAAGATTAAAGAAAAAACTCATATGGCTAGAACATTGTAATTTTGTTCATTTTAGTTTATTCCAACTCGACTTTACACCTAAGATAAACTACAAGGTTGTTAAAGGAAATTGGAGAACATCTATAATAAGAAATGCTTGCTCAAATTTTAATTTAATGGTAAAATGGTATGTCATTATATTTTTGAATCAACACCACTCAATCAAATACGATGAATTAGAATTTGCATGTGAGCATTGGATTAATTTTAAAAAACAGAGCATTGACAATACATGAGAACATGTGTGACCTCATAGAATTCAACACTCCTAAGTCTTTAAATCTATAATTAAGATTGTGTGATCTCAAAATATTTGACAAAATATAATCACATATTGTATTTTTCAACAGTAGTACAAAGCAATTGGAAGCCTTTATGTGACTATATCAAATAGAAGAAGAGTTTTTGACATGCAATATGCCATTTTAACTAAGCCAATTGTTAAATTATAGTTTTGAAGAAAGAGCACATTATTAGAAATGTTGAAATTGTTGCTTTCGGTCTGCATTCTACCACAATACAAGAAAGCAGTGATGTATGGTCGATGCTCTATAAAACTTTAAAAAAAAAAAAAACTACCGTGAACATGGCCTTTGCATCATCCTTTCTTTATAAATCATTTGTAGACCTTCATCCTCAACAACTGTCATGCCCCCGCCAATTTTACAATATTTTCAAATATCTTATATTGAGTAACAAATTCCATAGCGGAAGCTTGAATACAAATAGTGGGGACGAGACGTACAAAGCGAACAAAATGGTTTTTGTCTTTATAAAACTAATTACTTAAACTAACAAGTTGTTATATTTTAAAGAATCATTGGAATTTGGTTCTTTAATAAAATGCAAAGAACTTAATGAGTTACTTAACCTAGCAAGTTGCTAACTTTTAGAAATCCTTAGAACTAGGTTTTACAATAAAATATAAGGAATACACAAGTTACATTACTAGGTATATTCCATTTATTACCCAAGCACGCCAAGTTTTTTTTTTAAAGCCTTTATCTTAATAAATAGATTTCAAACTATTACAAAAACTACACATTAGTTGTGACAGCCTCAATCCCACATCGCTTGGGTAGAGAAAGAGAGACCAATTTATATGCCAAGAGACCCACTCCATCTGACATGAGGCCTTTTGGGTGAAAGCCCAAGAGAAAAATCGTGCGGGCTAGGCCCAAAGCGGACAATATCATGTCAAAGTGGAGCGGATCGTTACAGATGGTATCAGAGCAGAGCCCAATCGGAAGTGTGGCCAACAAGGACGTTGGGCCCCCTTAGGTGGGGTGATTGTGACAGCCTCAATCCCACATCGCTTGGGTAGAGAAAGAGAGACCAATTTATATGCCAAGAGACCCACTCCATCTAACATGAGGCCTTTTGGGTGAGAGCCCAAGAGAAAAACCGTGCGGGCTAGGCCCAAAGCGGACAATATCATGTCAAAGTGGAGCGGATCGTTACATTAGTTTCGCCACACACACATATATATATATATATTACATGTCGTAAAAATATATGTAATATTAAGAGATGGACATACTTATTGACACCAAAAAGTATAAAACTCATAATTGATTTCGTAGTTGCTTCAAAGACAAGTTTTCACTACATGCAAAACTCTACTACCGCTTGCGAGTATGCTCTAACTTATGGCTTGCCTTGTTTTTCAAATATCATATTTTCAATCATCTACAAAGTTGTAGAAAGAAGGGAATGAGTAAGAAGTACTCAGTGAGTAACAAAACCCTTTGATTCACTTTTTATTTAAAAGATTTGTCTTCAAGAAAACCATTCAATGCACAAATTCTTTTCAATGCATAAATGGGCCCTATCACTAGTTAAACTACAACCCGTGGTGCGCGCAAGAGTTATATCAATTCAATCATGGTCATATACAATTAAGTGGATCCACAATGAACCGCGGTTGACCCCTACCGGAATTCCAATTCAAAGCAAACAACACATTAATCTTTCCTATATTGGGATCATTGGATAGGTCATAGAGTAGGAAACAATACAAAGCAATTCAATAAAAAACGGGTAGAGCAACTAGTGATTCAAATGTAATCAATCAATCTTCTTTTTCAATGCGTGAAAATACATATCTATTTCATGAAAGACTTCAATCAAAATCATACTTATCATATCAAAACTTATAAATGTAAAGAGGGAATCAAAGTATTAATTACTCACATCTTTAAATTGATTTTTTCAAAAATTCTTTGAGTTATTGACAAATATCCTTAAAACCTTCATTTATACACTTAACTAAACTCTTCCGTCAACCAGGTGCGCCATTTATTGAATCAAGACTTTAATTCAACTCTTCAAGTAAGGATTGTTTAGTTTTCCTGTTTGGGCAATGCACATTTAAAACCATTTTAAAATCAAGAATAGTGTCGTATGCTTATGAAATTCTCCTAGAAGGTAGAAACTCATATAAGTTTATCAGATATGAAATTGAGCTTAAGAATACTATGTCGGGAATGCCAAAATATATTTCAACCCCCTAAAAATCTGTCCTCAGGTATCCAATGACCACTTTCACGAAACATGTCATAAAAACTCCTACATATCTCCAAACAGTGTCATTCAAGTTCTAGATGATAGACAACGCATAGGCAATCATTTTTCAACTTGTATCTTGTTAAAATTTTACATATACTATCCGTTATAATCTTTTAAAATTGAAGGGCATAAACTGCATATATAATATTCTCATGCCTAAAGTCCTTTTATTAAACTCATACATACATGCTTGGCTTCCTAGAATTCAACATTAGCTTCTTGTGCTTACCTTTTCATTAGAGAAGACATTACTTTTCTTCTTCCAATTAACCCGAAGCTTCATTTAATTTAACAAAATACTATAGAATTCATTTTAAAGTCCAAAAGAATACTTCATTTAAATTTTCAACTTCAATTCTCCCTTCTTAACTATAATTTCATATATTAACTTTACATACTTCCCTTCTAGTCTTTGTTAAATCCCAATTTCATGTTTAAGAATAATTTTACACCATTTAAACCAATAGAAAACTAAATCACAATCATCTACTCATTTCTCTAAAAATTTCTTAAGTCAACCTTCGTAACTTTAAACCAAAAAATCTCATACCATGCATATACTTCAAGAAATTCAAATACATCTAACTTATATCAACAAACTCATCATTTTCCTCCTTTAAGATTCATTATATCAAGCCATATATCAAAACCTGAAATTATAATATAGAATTGAAGCTCTACTTACCTATTGATTTTCCAAGGATTGCTTGAACAATTCTAAGTGAAAAAATGCCTCAAAAACCTTGATATTCTTCAATCAATGTCATGTTTTTAAGTTGGATTCTCCCTATATATGAAAAGGGACCTTTTTCAAGTGAAAGAGAGATGTTTTGGTGAGTTTTGAATGGTGTTCTATACACTTCTTTGTCTATGGACGAATTTCCTTTTTATATTTGAAGGTTTGTGAACCACCAATAGGAAGATATGCAAGTGCCTTTAGATAATTTTTGAGATTAACCAATGGGAATGAGGGAAAAGATCTTTTGGAAGTTTTGCCAAATAAAATTAGAGACAAGTGTTCTTTTCGTTTTCTCATGTGGTTATTTCATAAAATGATTGAGTGACATTTTAAGGTTTCTTAATTATTTATTATTTATTAAGTCCCCCTACTTAGTATGATCTTATAATTCGGTTGTTATGTTTTTGGGTCATACTAATCAAATACTATATTTCTATTGTAGGCATCACTTGAGCCATGATCTTTTAACCATATGACATAATTGATGTAATTTGAGTCGTTATTCAATCACTGTCAAAGTAACAATCATATTGCCCATAATCACTTTCTTAGCATTCATTAGAGTAACAATCTTAAAATTCAATACAATCAAGTTGTGCAGTCTAAATAATTCCTCCATCATTATCAAAATAATGGTCACAATGCTAAATTCGTTCTTTAAGATTTTGCAGGGTGTTACAACAAATTGGTAACTTTTTGCATTTTGACCAGGTCATCTAGCGCAAGATTTGCTACAAGTTCGATAAGGTCACATTTGTAGAAGATGATATTTGAGGTCTAGAATCGTCTTCGTGATACGAATGAAATCATCAAACATGTAGATTGAAGGGATAAGCGCGTCTTTCAATTAGGAACCAGTGAAATTGCTACATCTTGTCCAACTACGCTGCTGTACAAACAAAAGCAGTAATGTTCGTCATAGTTCTTAGCAACTAATAAATCTTTTTTAAACCCTCAAAAAATGATAAATTGCTCAAATAAAATATGGCTGTGAAGACTCTAAAACTAAACATATATACATATCACATTTGAAATCAATATACAATTGATGCAAATTACACATATCCATTCAACGATACGTATAAAACCAGGACACATTCTTCATTTTTTAATTCTCTGACATAGTAAAACCATTGATGCCACAATCAATCATCTTTTTTGTTGAAAATATAGTGTATGTTAATCACGGTGACGAAAAACAATTCATACCTGAAAATGTTGATCAAACCTTTTTGTAAAGCTTTGCAGGCCAAACGCATAAATCTTCACAACATAAATATTCAGATCCAAATATTGTATAAAAAATGGCTGAATGTTATATCTTGGTTTTTATATAGGTAACCCATTAATTTTTCTCCAGACATTAATTATGTAACCACTGCTTAATTATAGGTTAGTTGAATTGTGACTCAAATTCTTAACCATAATTTTGCATGCTTTCTATATATATAATGGTACGTATTTTCATTATTAGTAATTTTGCAATTGAATTATAGCATCCACCTAGCTTCTACAATTCTTAAAATTTGACATGATTTTTGCAATATAGAAATATAATTGTTTGTATATATTTAACTACCCCATAATATAAAGAGATATGTTGGTGTCTCAGCGGGAGGACACACGAGTCCAACAGCTGTCGGGGGAAAGGAAAAAATCTAGCACGTGTGTGGTTTGGAGAGGAGAGCATGGCTTTTATCGTGAATTTGTCATCTTTTCGGTGATGGATTCCCTTGTTTATAATTGTTATCTTCTCGTATGACGTTAGACTAATTGCTTTGTACTAAGATTATGATGAATCTATTATTGACAATTTCTTATTTTTAAAAAAATTACTCGTTTTTATTATTTACTATTGGGTTAATTCTTTATTATTCATTTATATGTCAGTTTCAATACGTGATCACCATTAATTTGTGTTTGTGATTTATATTATTTTTGACAATCGATATAAATTAGCACATAGTAATAAAGTTTCTATATTGATTGTCTATGTCAATATGCCTTGTGAAATTTATATGGTGATCTTTGCGATTTACTACATGTTTATATGTTTGCAATTTAATTAGAGATAATTAAGTTTACATGCAGCATAGAATCAATTTACCATCAAGAGAGACTTTTGATTAATTTTGGATTATTGATTTTTAACCTGAAAAATATTCTTGTTATTGTTAATTATTTGTTATTGCTTTGATTGATATCTTATAATTTGATCAATTTAAGATAGTTTAGAGATTCATGTCACGACTGAGAGGCGGATATGATTCTAGCTCAAATAACAAACTACATTAAGTCCTATAGGAAATAAGGGTATACTCTTATGCTTAGTGTAACTTTTTGTGATGTTCTAGTTTATTTTTTACGTTTTTATCTATTCACATGTATTATAGAGATATAGTTGGGTTATACATAAAAATAGGTTTAATTTGTATCGAGAATCAAATTGACACATAAGAAACATCGATTATCAACATATAATGATGATTGTTTGAAAACGAGCTATGAATGGTTTTAAGTGACTTAACAATGGTGCATTTGTGATCTTACTGTGCTTATATTTTAATTGTTTCTTTTTATTTGTAAATTATTTTACTCGATTATGTTTCTTAAATAAATTTTATTCTCTTTAAAATTATTTCTCAAATTTTATTTGTGTTTCTTTTGACTAAAGCCGATATAAGTTAAAGTGAAATATAGTAGATTTAGTTCTCGTAAATTTGACACTCTATATTTACTACCATATTACTTATTAACGAATTGGGAACATTCATACTTTATTCTTCCAAGTCAAGAAAGTGGTATAACCTATCTATAAAACCAATTATGTTATGGTAACTTATTATTATCAGTTCTAAAACAAAACTCAATTCAACAAATACATTTATGGTTGAAATAAAATTGGTCCTTTTTCCCCCCTTCGCATGTAACCGCAAAAGAAAAAAAAAATTGTTAAGCTCGTCAAATTTTGGCAGAGGGGTCGAAAGTATATACATGGGAAAACAAAAATAAGAGGTTGTTTCAAACGTATTATGTTTTCCTATTATAATTTTACTTAACACTAATTTAGCTATTTAGTTTGACATCTATTTCAATTTTTTTTTTTAAATTTCCAATATACATCCTACCTTTTTCCTTATTAGAGCATCTACATTAGTAGTGTTAAAATTAACTATTTACATAAGTAAAAAATAGAGTTTTTAGTGATTATTAAAAGATATCTGAACAAATTAAATTTAACTATTAATTTGTACAACATTAGTGACTTAACTAAGAGTTTTAAATTTAATTATTAATTCAATAGTCAAAGGGTGAACCAATATCAATTTAATTAAAATAAAAAAAAGAAATAATATCACATAAAGTGTTAAGTTTATTGTTAACTTTAACAACAAAACTAACAACTTGTTAAATTAAATATTTTGAGCAACTATTTTAACAACACCAATGTAGATTTTTTTTTTGAATTGTTAACTAACAACTCCACTAACAACCTACTTTAGCACTAGCAATGTGGATGCTCTTATAATTTTCCCAAAATTTGCACAATAATGAGAATCAAACAAGCCTTAAATATCTCAGTTAGGGTTCTTGTTAAGACACAATACTTCTATTCTCTCACTCTCGGGCTAGTTCTGGCTTTACTCTGTCTGCCCTGAAATCCAACAATTAGTTCTACGCTCAAATCCTCTACGGGTAAGTATATGTGTTTGATGCAACTGTTTTCTGAATCTAGTCTTGCTCGTTTGCATTGAGGGGTAAACTTTATTGCAGTTTGTTTCTTTATTCATAAATTTTTTATTTTTCTATAAGCTCAACTAGTTTATTGAATTCAATCTAAGAATCTTTTTCTTTCCTATTGGGGCTTGTAGTGGAATTCCTTTCTCCTTTTTTTTTCGGGTTTGCGATTTTTCTTTTCATCAATTAAATTGATTTTTAGCTTGTTTGTTAATCATTCATGAGTTATTGGATTTCGTTTGACATTTATTTGGGGGATGGGGTCGATGTTTGATCATCTAATTTGATGCTGTTGGTTCATGCTGGCAGAGTCTAGGTGGAGTTATGGCTGCTGCGGCGGAAATCACAGCAGCAGAGTTCTTACGAGTATTTTTTTTTTTTTTTTGGTGTTTTTGCTATCTTCTAATGTTATTTGTTTAGCCTGAAAATTTGTGTTAGGTATAAAAGTAATTGCTAAATGTGGTTGTATTTTGGTAACTACAGGGTTCGCAGAGGCAAAAACTAGTTTTTCCCAGATGTTCTTCAAGGCAGACGAATAGATTGCTCTGGGGTACCTTGCGGAGGCAGGGCCCTGCTAAAATTTCCCATAGAGCTTCTAAATTGAGATCTGGCCTTCCGTTTAAGGTGACGGCAGTTATCTCGAAGGATGTAAGCAGTTCAGTAACTGAGAAATCGGCCAAGGTTCCGAGAGATGCTGCAAAGGTTGTACACTTTTACCGTGTACCGCTCATTCAAGAAAGTGCAACTGCTGAACTTCTCAGATTGGTTCAAACCAAAGTCTCAAGGCAAATAATTGGCTTGAAAACTGAACAATGCTTCAATATTGGCCTAGATGGAGATCTTTCAGAGGATAAACTTCTAGTGCTCAAGTGGCTTTTGGGAGAAACTTATGAGCCAGAAAATTTGGGGTCTGAAAGTTTTCTTGACAAGGAGATGGATGACAACTTGAATACTGTTGTGGTGGAAGTTGGTCCCCGTTTATCTTTCACCACTGCTTGGTCTACCAATGCCGTATCAATTTGTCGAGCATGTGGTTTGAATGAAATAAATAGACTGGAACTATCAAGGAGGTACTTGTTGTATTTTAATGCTGACAAAGCATCATTGTTAGACAGTCAAATTAGCGAGTTTGCTGCTATGGTGCATGATAGGATGACTGAGTGTGTCTATACTCAGAAGCTTACTTCTTTTGAGACAATTGTAGTCCCGGAAGAGGTCCAGTTTATAGAAGTTATGGAGAGGGGCCGCAAGGCATTGGAGGAAATAAACGAGAAAATGGGTCTAGCCTTTGATGAACAAGATTTGCAGTACTACACCAAGCTTTTCAGGGAAGACATCAAGCGGAATCCTACAAATGTTGAGTTATTTGATATTGCACAGTCTAATAGTGAGCACAGCAGACACTGGTTTTTTACTGGGAAGATTGTTGTAGATGATCAGCCAGTTGATAAAACTCTCATGCAAATTGTCAAAAGTACTTTGCAGGCAAATCCAAACAATTCTGTTATTGGCTTTAAGGATAACTCCAGTGCGATCAGGGGGTACCTTGTGAATCAATTGCGACCAATTCAACCTGGTTCAACATGCCCACTGGATATGAGTCCTCGTGACCTTGATATACTGTTTACTGCTGAGACCCATAACTTCCCATGTGCAGTAGCTCCATTCCCTGGTGCTGAGACAGGTGCTGGTGGGCGGATCAGGGATACACATGCAACTGGAAGGGGTTCATTTGTTGTGGCATCTACAGCTGGTTACTGCGTTGGAAATCTTAACATTGCACGCTCTTCCGATCTTGCTCCAT
Organism: Nyctanthes arbor-tristis; assembly: GCA_963692815.1. Taxonomy (NCBI): domain Eukaryota; kingdom Viridiplantae; phylum Streptophyta; class Magnoliopsida; order Lamiales; family Oleaceae; genus Nyctanthes; species Nyctanthes arbor-tristis. Next base: position 512 of record CAVNYN010228823.1, on the reverse strand, counting down.
GGGAGGATGCATCATTCACATACCCAACAAACTTGGCTTCCCCTCTACGGATTCTCATAGACGCTAGCAATGGTGCATCGGACTATGGAAACAAATTTGGGGAGCCACTAATTCAGGGTTACACAAGGACATTTGGTATGAGGCTTCCAAATGGAGAAAGACGAGAATGGTTGAAACCAATCATGTTCAGTGGAGGCATTGGTCAGATTGATCACACACACATAACGAAGGGAGATCCTGATATTGGAATGTTAGTTGTAAAGATTGGCGGCCCTGCATATCGTATTGGAATGGGAGGTGGTGCTGCATCAAGCATGGTTAGCGGCCAAAATGATGCTGAGCTTGACTTTAATGCGGTACAGCGTGGAGATGCAGAGATGGCGCAAAAATTGTATCGAGTTGTTCGTGCTTGTGTTGAAATGGGGGAGAACAATCCTATCATTAGCATTCATGATCAGGGTGCTGGTGGAAACTGCAATGTTGTCAAGGAAATAATATACCCAAAGGGTGCT
>CAVNYN010228821.1:0-10267 GCA_963692815.1 Nyctanthes arbor-tristis | reverse complement strand
CACAATTGATCAATCTATCTCAAACTAGAACTAATGTGTCATATGCAATTAGTGTTGTGAGCCAATTTATGCCCAACCTATGTAACAATCTCGTGAATCGAGTAAATCTAATCTTGTCATAAAGTACTCTAAAAGCAAAGGTATTTTTCTTGTCTGTTGAAATTATAATAGATAATACATGGCCACATCTAGTAAACTTTTAGATCAAGTGGATTGAATATGATATCAAACCAAACAAAGGTCCTCGGTTCAAATCTTTGCACCACCCTATCAAATGAACCATTCCATGCATGTTGCGCTCTAATTGGAAAGAATAAAAATTCCATCTACATGTCAGGGGACGTGTTGAGAATTGATTTTGATTTTTGAGAATTGACTTTGTGAAAAAGTAATTTTTTGGGAAAACGTGTAGTTGAAAAGTAAAGAAAAGTTACAAATTACGTGTAAGATTATTTTAATGGATAAATGTGTGGTTGAAAATGAGATTGATTGAGAATTGATTTTGAAAAATCTAAATCAAACCAATCCCAAATTAAAGAACCACGAAGTAGGAATACCCCAAACCCTTTTGGAGCCAGGATTTTTAAGGAAAATCTGGAAAACTTTAAGAGAACTGAGACAAAAACTTGAAAAATTCAATATTCAGTAAAAGTGCTTACAAACTAATGATTTTGGGACTCATTTTATACTACTAATGGATTGAATGTAGATGACGTTCATGGTACTAATAGATCGAATGCATATAACCTTTAGTTTTCAAAACTTATTCCAATATTTAACTCACACTAATTTATACTACTAATGGATGGAATGTAGATGACCTTCTGACTACTAACAGATCGAATGCATAAAACCCTTAGTTTTCAAAACTTATTCCAATATTTAACTCACTCTTAATTAACCGACTCTTAATTTAATAATTAATTGCATCACTTCCCCTCCCTTGGGATAAACTCGCCCTCAAGATGCTAACCATCCTTGTCTTCACCATGGTATTCATAACGATTCCACAAGTTAAATAGCTGCAAACTGCCTGGTACAATAATCTTGAAATATGCCTGACTTGGGAATAAAAGTCTTTTCTTCCAAAACCAACAATCATGCCTCCATAACCTTGCCTTGAATCTCATGTTTACCAAACGCGTTAATAAACTTTATTTCATTAAACAACTTCATCCCTAAACTCTCACTAGGAAGTGTATTGTTAATGATGAAGCTATTTTGATCAACCCTTGTATCTACCATTGCATTAAATGGGTTCCTGCTCATCTTATAAAGAAAGGATCCGTCAAACCTCTCATCAAAACAGGTGTGAAATTCATTCAAGTTAGCACGAACACTTAACAAGAATAACTCTTCTTCTATTTCACAACCATTCACATCACCAGCTACAATCCATTGACAATGGACACCGCCAGGCTGACTTAGGTCCTTCTTTCGTTCATGGAGTAATCTGAGCTGCTCGGTTTAATGTCCATCACCATATTCTTTTCAACAAATACCTCCTTGGTTTAATGTCACCATATTCTTTTCAATATATACCTCCTCAGAGTTCCACAAGTTCACAATTTATTACGTGCTCATTCTCCATCGCCTCTTCGTCTACAACTCATGTTCCACATCTTTAATTTCAGTAGAATTAAAATCTAGATTTTTCTCCTCCCATTTCTTCAAAACACTCTTCTTCCTATTTTCTTCATCCTCTTTACCATTGGTTTGCTTTCCATCTACTCTAACATTAGTTACAAAGGGATACGAGATATGGGATGTTAAGGGTACAGATTTATGACCTGAATTGAGGGAAGCTGAGTGGAGGCATTGTGCATAATTTAGACAGAAACTTGGATTGGATCTCAACTTTTCTAGCCTTTGTAGCCATATGAGATTCAACATGTAGTGCTAAGCTAACAGCCTCATTCCTTGTCCAAATTGTTTTCAACTCAAGTCTCTCTCAAATTGCTACATTCAGCCCACATATACCTTGAGACTAGTTCTTCAGATTCATGAATATCGTTTTCAGCACACAAGTAATAAAACTCCTCTGTATCTTCAACATTTCGACTTAGTTGCTGGCAATTTTGAGACCAACAATACATTGTCTGAAAGTAACTGCTAGGAAGGAACTTACCCCTCAACAACGACTTCATCTTTGGCCAAGTACGGACAGGTTCTCGAGCTTCCAGTTGACGATGGCACGGGACTTGCTTCCACCAATCTACAGCACCACCATATAGTCTACACACAACATACTTGACTGTTTTTCCTTCTGGGATATCCATATACTCAAAGAATTCCTCAATTATTTGCAACCAATCAAAGAAATCATCAATATCCAAGTACCCATCAAAATTTGGTATCTCTATTTCTAGCAATTGACATAAGGCATTGGGTTCATTGATGCCCAATAGACTAGCATGTTCCAATCTAGTGCATAGTTGGTCCGTCTATTGCTGCAGATTCTTAAATTCCTCCCTAGAAACTCCTTCTACAGCTTCAAGCTCAGCTTGTCCAGCAATTAATTAGTCATAGTAACAAGTCTTTGCAAGATCTGATACCACTTGAAGCAAACTGATTCCTAAATTTAAGAATCAGAAAGTAGGAATACTCTAAACACTGTTGGAACCAAGATTTTTAAGGAAAATCTGGAGAAAATTTAAGAGAACTTTGATCAAGACTTGATAATTTCAATATTCAATATAAGTGCTTACAAACTAAAGGCTCTGGGACTCTATTTATACTACTAATGCATTGAATGTAGATGACCTTCTAACTATTGATAGATTGAATGCATATGACCTTTAGTTTTCAAAACTTATTCCAATAATTAACTCTCTCTTAATTGCATAATTAATTGACTCTTAACTGCATAATTAATTGCATCATTTTTGCTCATTATGTTACTTCTTCCAATAGGTACTTAACTTATTGCTTGTTTCTGTTTATCCTTTAATATGGCTCCATCTTAATTATTTAATATTAGCCATATTGTCCTTCATAAAAATTCACCGACTTGGTCCAATGAAACAGTATTTAAAATTGAAATTTCTTGAAAGCATTTAATTAATAGAGAGCAAGAGACTCTCCAAGAAAGCATTTAACCATAGAGAGTGATTGGTTTTCCAAACTTGGAGAGTCAAACCCACTTTCTAAATTAAAATCTTAAAGAGTCTATTGGAGCACATTTTATTACTTGGCTCTTTAAATTAGAGAGCACATTATATCTAAGGAGCCTATTGGAGATGCACAGAGCAAGCCCTAAGTTAGACTAGAATTCATAAATTGGAAGTCAATTTTCCAACCATCCGATCATTAGAAGTGTAAGAAATTTATGGAAGTTACAATTGAAGTCGAAACAAAAAAATTAAGTATTGAGTCCAAGAAAAAAAGACGATATTACACTGAACTTACTTTTCTCTCAATTGACACAATGAAAAATAATCACAAAAAGTTAAAATCTGCTGCAGCTGAACCTCATTCATAGACATGACCTACAAAGTGGCAGTTAAATGGTTTCAGTCACAGAGAAGTTTCTCGAAATACAAGAGAACTCAGTGCTCAAAAAATGCCAGTTAGCAAAGAACTAACCACCCGATTGAACTCAACATTGATGGCATATTGCGGAGTGTCTTTGTCGAGTTTCCCGGATCTATTTACCTACATAGAAATTTAATCTCTATTAATGGACAAATCGGAAACATCGAATAAAATATCTGATCTCTCTTTAACAACGAAGCTGCCTCTATGTGTGTGTGTGTGAGAGAGAGAGCGAGAGAGAGAGATAGAGAGAGAGAGAGAGAGAAGATGTTCTCTACAGCATAGGTGTGAAAGATATCAAATCAGACAGTCCATAACAAGAGGAAAACCACCTTTTATTTCTCTTAGTGCTACTTAGCCAAATGTTATCCAAATTGGGGAAGCCTACTCATTCACGTGGATAAATTGTGATGAATATGAAAGTTTCTTAAGAGCCTTTTTTTTTTTTTTAAATACTTACACTATTTTTATGGAAGTCCTAGATTATCAGCCATCACAAATTTTCCTTTCCGTTCTATAGTTATTTTCCAAGATTATGGCCAATTAATTATTTGCCTTTAATCCTATGACCATGAATCTCTAAAGTTCTTTACTTATCATTTCCAAATCAAATTAACAGCCCAAATTGTCATACTGTTACTATCTACTTCAATGTTTGTAAGCATTCTGCTTTGGTGAGCCAGATAAAGCTTAATTCATTGTCGTTGGTGGTGGTGCTAAGCCTGGCGTAATGTTCATCCTGAAAGTGATACACGAACTTAAGATTTGAGATAAGAATTAAAAATGCTTGATGCATTCAAGATGGTTAAGATTCTCAATTAGTATTTTTGGCACAAAATCCTACCACCCAATAAGTCTCCAGTACAATTCATTGCAAGTCCTGGATCTTACACTAACTATTTTCAATTTAACATTCATGGACATGATAACAGCAATCAGAATGTGCTTACCGACAGAGACACAGATACATCCAATGGAGCTAGCATATAGATATCGCTATCCTGACCCTTGAAAACTGCAAGGCTCTCCGAACTCAAACCGTCAGCTCCTTCGTAAGTATAACAATAAAATTCTAAACCTTGAACTTCAATTAATTTGTTGACCAGACCCCCTCTAACTTTCACAACAGAAGATCTGAAACAGATTAGATGGATCAAGAGATGAAAATTAGTAGGATAGGAAGCTGGGAAAGATTGAAATGGCGAAAGTAATTTATATTACATCAACTCTCAAAGGTTCGCGTACAAGACCTGAAAGCAGTCAAATGTAAAGGAAGCCTTACACTTATGCAGGGTATTAGTGAAATATCATACTAAACTTGTCTATATAAAACATGGTGGTAATGTAGAATATCATGGTTTTGACTCATCTATGCACATAATTGAATCTCAATAGAAGTAGAAAGTGGTAGATTAACTTAACATGTTAGGGATTAAAGAGAGAAATGTTGAATTCACGTACAACAGTTTTATCAAAAAGTTCTAGATATGGCAGAATTTTGTTCACTTATGTCTTCAAAATGTAATAGCGAACTCTTTATAAGATTTCTCACTTAGAGCTTGTTTGAAGCTCTTTATTTGCTATTTATTTGTAGAATTTATAAAGAGGAGACAGGTAGAATGTGTATTGGGAATGTAAAAAGGTGTGAAATATGTGGTTGTAATTGAGCAGTTGTCAAATCAAATGTCAAATCAATGGTAGATAAAATTATAAATTTGACAAAAAAAGAGCAAATAAAGAGCATCAAACAAGCTCTTAAGGCCACAGAAAATAAAGTGATTTGGCATGATAAGAAATTCAATGACCAACTAACTAGAATATTTCCAAAGGCATCAAATACAAGATGAAGATGCGAGCAAGACAAAAATTGGTTTCTCCAAGGCAAGACTGTTTGTCAACGTCTTCGCAGAAATACAATGGAGATAAAGAGAATCCATGCGAAGTGGGCTATGTTCTTCTTGCACGAAGGACATCTCATCATGGAGAATTTTGTTTTATATTTCCATGATAGAGTGTCCTTTAACTCTTTTTTATATGAATAAAATTTTGCATCCTCAGCAAAAGCAACAGCTTGTACCATGTTACGACACCAAAAAAGGGTCAAATATTAGAAGTCCACTATATACCAAAGAATCAGCAAAAAGTACACCTAGGCAACGCAGACACTAGAAAATGGATATCCACTACCATTGGAAAACAAGTTTATGAGAAGTATACCCGACAGGATGCTTCATAATTGTCAAACTTTCAAACTTCAAACCAAATGTGGCAATTGCCTGGAAAATATCAAACATTAAAGAGTACAATTGTTTGGAATTCCTCATATAACAGTCAACCAATACGGAAGAAAAATATACGTAGTAAATTTTGGAATAATCTGACAATGCTCAATCATATTTGTCAACTATTTCAGGTTTCAAGGCTTCATTTCCTCCTTGAGTCTCTCCCTCATCAGTTACTTCTTGTTGTATATCAAGCAGGTTGTAGATGATAGGATTGCTTTAAGGTGATAAAAGAAATTTATGTAATCTGTTCATGATGATGAAGATGACATACACAATACAATCCAATAAACTTGATTTATCAAAGACCTATATATTGTAGTACTCAAGAAGCAAGAAATAAAAGCAGTTTAGATATTACGACAAATTAGAAGCTTCAGGAGGAGGAGTGCAACTGAATAGCATACGAACAACCACAGAAATACAACATTTAAAGCCAAACACTGCTGAAGCTAAGTGGTTATAACAGGAAAATCTCGAATAGATGTTTTTTTTATTCACACATCTAAACCGCCAGATGAAAATCTTATCAACATCAAAATATCCTCTAATTTACATCATTTCAAATGGGCGCGGCTCAATTGAGATGCTCAAAAGATTGATGCTCAGCAAAACTATCTACTTGCCAAAATGCTAGACATTCTAGATAAAACATCTAACGATGCCTAATATCCACTCCAAGTTACAAGAAAATAAATTGACAAAAGTTTCATAATAAATAATACATAAGTAGCAACGTTCAGTGTTTAGGGAAAAAAACAAAGTTAAATTCATGTATTAAAGCATCGCACCGTTTCCATGAGCCTATCACGGTACAAGACATGGACATTTCTGATGGATACTTGAATGTTGTCAAGAATCTGTGAAGAGAGGCAGAGAGAAGATCAGAAGAAGTGCAGAAATGTTATGCCAAAACAACCAATCACAGACAATATTAAATGGAATGCAGAATAAATTATATTTCTCTGAAAGAAACAAAAACTTTTCAAGTATCACTAAACAACATGGACCAGCTACCTTTGCAGTGATGTATGAAATGAATGATTTTCCAGCTTGATTGTCTGAAAATAAATAAGTAGTTTCATCAGCATCAACAACAAAAATAAACGACGAAAACCAATTGATACTATTTCCCTTCGATCTATTGAATTGATTGATTGAAGTGGAATACACTAAAACGTGTTTCTAATTATGCTGATAGTGGGCACGAAAAACAAGGATGAGATTCAATAATTAAACAACACACGAATTTCTGAATACACAAGTCATTGTCTCTTTTGTGTATGACACAATTTCAGCAATAACAATGTTTAGATTGGAAACAGGATGATATTGGTAATGAGGGGTAGTGGGCAATAACTACAAAGTACAAGAAGAACAACTGAACTTCTTACCACATACACGCCTCGATAACTTAGCAAGTTCTGCCGCAGCAAGTTTGGCCTTTTTGCTAGCAAATTCTCTTCTTTCAACAGCATCTGTGAACCACTGCCTCAAATAGGAATAGATTAGGCAGATAGCTCAAGAGGTAAAGGGAATAAACAGTATAGGAATTACAATGAAGAGATTTTTGAATTAGTTTCATCAATTATTGGAGACATAATAATCTGCAAAGAAGTTTCAAATGGCAGCTCCCATGAAGATATATAATCTGTATTAGCTAGGTACTTTTATCACTCCTGAAGAGAATAGATAAAAATCAAGTTTTCCTACCTTCATTCTCAACCTCACATTCATAAGAATCACCTTTTTTACAAAATCAATTCTCAATAACTAAAACCATAAACCCCCTTCATTGAGCCCTTAATCCAATCCAAAAAAGTAATTTCGTCTTGTGAAAGAGAGGATTCGCCTTCAATATGCTATTCCTCAACTCCAGTGCGCTATCCAAGTACTTGCCATTGCAGAGCCCCAGAGAACGTGCATACCCATGATTGTTGAATTTTTTTCCTTAGTTTCCGAATTTAGAACATCAGAAGTTTTCTCTCCAAGATTAGTTTCTTAACCAGCACTATATTTTAATCAAAAATTATCTAACTAGTGTCAAATTAAAGATCTCATCGTTAACTTTAATATGAGCCAATTAGCAAGATCCAATTATGAGCATATTATCAGCTCAAATGCTTGAAAGAGAGATAGAAATGTGACTTTTACTTTTTCAATTTTCACCCATATCTTAAATTTTCAAACTTAATTCAACTAAATCTCCAAAAATATCCATATCGTTCTTATTTAGTTCAAGTCAATCTGATGCACATCCTCAAAGGATATAATTATCTATTTAGCTTATTTTACTTTATTGTTATTTTAGATTAATGTTTATTTAATTTAATTAGGTTTTATTTATTATTACTTGGGCTAGTAGGTTACTTGTTCTAGTAGTTTACTTGTTCTAGACTTCCAGTAGAGTTTTCCTTAATTATCTTAGAATTAGGTTATTTTGAACCCTATATATATAGGGCTTATTTTGTTGTATTGAACATCCAATTATTTATGAACAAACCCTTATTTCAAGAATCGTCTTGAGATCGGAAGAGCTTGCGAGTTTGCGAGTTCTTACTTTTAACAACTTGCAGGTTGTTCAAGCTTGCGAGCTCACCCTTTGGTTCGGCATCAATTTTGGTATCAGAGCTACGTCGTCTCCTTTGGCCTATTTGGTGTTATTGGTGTTTGTCGAAGTATTAGAATGTTTTTTCTCCAAAAATCCAACATCCAATTAAACCCTAGATCCTCGTATCATAATTCCCATCTTCCACTCCCGTTTTTTTCCTTCCGTTAGTTATCAAAAAAAAAAGCAAATTCCTGCTGCTCCTCAAAAACGCAGCAACTCCTTCTCTCTTTAGTACAAATATTTCAGCCTTGATTTAAAAAAAATAAAAATAAAAATAAATAAATAAATAAAAATACAGTGACTTCAAACGCTGCTTGAAAGAGAAGGGGAAATTCACAGATTCAGCCACAAGAAGACCTAAGCCCACTACACAGCATTACCACAAAACCATTCCTAAAACCAACCCAGCTTAAGGCCCAGAACCGGGAAAAAAAAAAATAAGCCCACTAGAACAAGCCAGCCATATACACCGGCCCAACACCACACCTAGCCAGCCCAAAAAAAAACAGCCCAAAAAGCACCCAGCCCAATAGTCAGCCAGCCCAAACCATCATCTTCTTCACCCGCGTGTCTGCTGCTTCGACTGCACCTACCACCGCCGCCAAGGTCGACGGCCAACCTCTGGAAGCCGCCGCGTCACCAGCCAACCCACGCCACGACCCCGCCTTCACGCCGCCATTCCGCCTCTGCCGTTGTTGCTTCTGCTGCTCCACTATTTCGGCCGTTGCAGTTTCGTCGGATTTGCTGTCCGCCGCCGGTTCTGCTGCTACCCCACTGTGCTGCTGCTCGACTGCTTCTGCTGTCGTACGGCACCTCACCACCGCCGTTCTGCAATTTGCTGCCGTTCTCCAGTTTTTCAGTTCTGATTCTGCCAATTTCCATGGATTTCGAGACAAATATGGTGAAACTAGTTTTTCTTCCTCTACTGCTCTTAAGGTACTATTTTGGATTTTAATTGAATTCATTCTTTTATTTACAGCGTTGGCTAGTCATTGTCGAGTTATATTTTAAAAAAAAAATAAAATAAAAAATAAAGGAAAAGAAAAGAAAAAAAAAAGAAAAAAAAAAGTTTTGCTTTTACTCATTTTTTTCCTACTATTTAAAAAGCTATAACTTCATTTATTTAATATAATTTTTGTTTGTCTTGGCAATTCACTTTCTATTTGATATCATGGATAATTCATTCTATTATTCACACTCCAAATCCATTGGTTATTCATGCCCCACTGATTATCCTATTTTTCCTAACCAATACAATTGTTCATATCCTACAAACTGTGATACTCAAGGCATTATAGTCGAACTCCCGTATTTTGATGGTAACCCTGAAACCTTTCTTGGTTGGATACATGGTCTAGAAAATCTCTTTAACTCACATCACATAATTGGCTCTCGTTGGGTTGATCTTGCTAGCTTAACACTTATTGGGACTTCCATATATGATTGGAGAATAATTAGGAAAAGAATTGAATTGTTAGAACAACGTCATATTATTTCATGGGATAAGATGAAACGACTCTTAAGCGATAAATATGCCCCTGTCTATTATCGAACGCAGTTGTTAGACCAATTCTTTTTGCATTGTAGGCAAGGATCATCCACTGTTCATGAATATTTCACTCACTTCAACCAATTAGCTAGGAGTTGTGGTATGTATGAATCTCTAAATGATGTTGCTTCTAGATTTGTAAATGGATTGGATCCTAACATAAAAAGTTGGTTTAGACTCCTATCTCAGTGATTACAAGAAGCCTACGATTATGCTTTGGGCGTTGAAAGACTCACAAAATTGTGTCAAAAGAATCATTCACCTAAGTTGAACTGTGAGCCTAACTCATCC
>CAVNYN010228814.1:0-42398 GCA_963692815.1 Nyctanthes arbor-tristis | reverse complement strand
TTCTAAGAGTCCTTGGATTCCACCAATGAAAAGGCTTACAATTGTCCCTAAGTGCATTAATGTCATCCAATAGAAATAGCTTCAATTGTTCATTCTTGAGAATTCTTGTGTTTTTCAATTGCCAAGTGTTTTCTCTATTATCTATATGATCAAATCCAAGAGCCCAAACATTCTCTAGATCTTTCTCCCTTTTATTTAAGAAATCCTTCAACTTAAGACATTTTATAGTTAAGTGCTTGGCTTTTTGACTATACCATAATAGTATCATATTTATTATTTAAGCCTTCTTTGGCCTAGAACTTGTTACCCGTTTTTGCCTTTTTGTTTCTTTTGGTAATAATCTTAACCGATGACTTTAGTTAGTACAACTCAAGAAACCGTCTTCCGTCCTTATTAAAGCCTACAAGAACGTTCTCAATTTCTTATTAAGTGCCACAGCTAATTAGCCAATTACACAGAAGTTTTCAAATTATTATTATAGTAAGTTTTGTAAAAATTACCTACCAATCCTAATAGTAAATCATTATTCAAGGTTTAAGTCAAAATAAAATTTTTTTAAATTTTTCGGAGTGTTACAGTGTAACCCCACCCACAATGGGTGCGTGAACCGAACTCTTGAGTTGAGTAATAAACTTTTAGCTTTGGAATATAAATAATGAAAAATTCACGTATTTATTTTAATTGTTGGCAAAATAATTATCATGTCACCAAATTTATTGTTGAATTTTTGCCAGATGTTACATGAATTCGTTCCAGAAATGCTGGGAATTGAGTCCCAATTTTAGGTAGTGATGGTCTTGTGACCATTTTTCCAAGAGAACAAGCCGCACATGGAAATTCATCAGTTTGAAGAATCTTCTGGTTCTTCAAGTTACGTCCATTTGAATTTTCAATAATTCTTCGCATTATTATTGATCGAAGATGGCCTAACTGATCATGCCAAACAATGAAATCTTTTGGAACATTGAACTTCATGTTCAACAAAACATTTATTTCAACTATACTAATACTTGTATAATATAGACTAGAAGATACTGCAGAAAACTTCTCCAATACACATGCATCATTGGAAACAATATAGAGATATACCATATTGTTTTTAATTGCAGTTCTAACACGGTACCCATTTTGACATATATCTTTGAAGCTTTCTTTTTTATTTGGTAAAGTATAAAGCATCATTAATGATAAATCTCGTGCTTCCACATAATCTAATAATAGCTCATCCAAAGCCTTCAATAAGATTTAGAGAACATGATAATGTGTTTACATTTGATTTTCCTATAATCAATTTGTAGAATATTATTTTCTTTTGAGGTCGGTATTTGTTGCATTGCTATCTATTAAGCAAATAACTTTATCAATCTTGGAGTCATTTGAATAAGTGTTAGTGTCCATGTTCTTCAAAAAAAGGAAAAACTTATAAGTAATGTAAAACATCTAAGTTGAAGAAACTTATAATAAGTAATTTAAAACATCTAAGTTGATATTCATTAAGATAACATGCTGAATAGAAAATAAGCGTATTCTGGTGAAGAATGGTCAGGTGTATGAGATTACAACGACCAGTACATATAATTTGATTAAGGTCTGAATAATCAGAAATCCTATCCTCTTTTTTACCTTAGATATACGAACTAAAGAGTTTTTGTCTCAACTGATCGTTAGTTTCTGAGAGGCTAGAAGTATATCTTCGCTTGACAGAACGAGAATAAGCGTTCATTTGATCTTGATCCTTGTGGAGCGAAAGTGAGATACACTAATATTAGTAGAACATAAAACATAAATAACCATAACATATATAACTTTGATACTAGATGATACTTTCATTCATTAATTTTCCATCAGCTTATTGAAAGAAATCCGTAGTATCAAGGTGGGTCATTTCTGAAGGATCAAAATTGGAAATATTCCCTTGACCTGCGAAATTTACTTCCACATTCTTTCCCTTGTGGGATGATTGATACTATTCCACAAGATATTTGGCAGTACGTACGTGACCAATATCCTTTTATACCGCACCTATAACATATGTGCCTTTGAGCTAGTAGCATGATGAGATTTCACTTTTCCTTCATCATGTGTAGGTTTATTAAACTTTGAAGGATTAGAATTATATCTATCACGATGCCAAATATGGTTTCGATGCACGACCGCCGCCCCGATTATGACCACAACCACGATTTTGTCCACGTTCATGTCCAGTTAGATAACATAGCATTTATTTCTAGAAATGCTGTAGAACCAGTTGGACTGGATTCATGATTCTTCATCAATAGCTCATTATTTTGTTCGGCTACTAGCAAACATAAGATTTATTTAGTATACTTTCTAAATCCTTGTTCTCGATATTGTTGCTGTAGGAGCACATTCGAGTCATGGAATATAGAAAATGTTTTTTTCTAATATTTCTTTATTAGTAATCATTTCTCCACATAATTTCAGTTTGGAATTCATTTTGAATATTTCTGGATTATATTCCGCTACAGATTTAAAATCTTGTAGCCTTATGCATAACCATTCATAACGAGCTCTAAGCAATATCACAGTCTTTTGGTGGTCATAACGTTCTTTCAAGCTTCTCTGTAGATCTTTGGGATCTCTTATAGTGGGATATTCATTCTTTAATACTTCGTCCAAGTGCCGATGAAGGAATATCATAGCTTTGACTTTCTCTTGGCTTGTAGCATCATTATTTTCTTGTATTATTTTGCCAAGGCCTATAGATTCGAATTGAATCGCAGCATCTAGTATGCATGAAAGGTAATTTTTTCCAGTGATGTCAAGAGCCAATAAATCAATCTTTGTCAAATTTTCCATTAGAACTATCATAAAAATCAAGAATAAAATTAGTAACTAGGATATATCAATAACAATTGTTATATATAAAGAAGTGTGTTAATACATACATATTGGATTTCAAAGATCACATAACTTAATTCATAATGTATATTAGCATGGGAGACATGTAAACACAAGTACTAGATTTGAAGATTTTGTAATCTTGTTAATGCCCATGACAAAAGTTCATTACATGAAATATTACACATTGGCTACCTTTAGTATATCTTGTAATATAGTTGGCTTTCATGAAGTCTCAATATTCATACAATCATTGTATCTAATCATTCTTTACGTTTTTAAGCTCATGTATGAGTTTAAAGTGTAAATGAAAAATATGAGAAACTATTATGACATGCAGAACAAGTAAAAGTGATAAGAACTATACCATGCAAGACTTAACTATAATCTGGACAGCACTGACATAGTTGCTAAGAAAAATCATATCTCACTTATTTAATGTCTGATTTTTGAACAGTAAAGTTATCATGATACTAGACTCATATATTTATCAAGAAAAAATTGTTTAATATGCCAAAGACCCACCAGTAAGTACAAATTTAATCTCAAATTTGTTGTTGATACATGACGGGGATGAATTTTAATTTTGTAGTTTCTTTTACTAACTTGTTAATTAGAAGTGCTTCTTATATGAAACAAACACTTCAAGAAACATAAAATTAAACACGCAATACTTATATAAACATAAATAGTTATACCATAAAGTCATCTAGCTTTATAGATATCAACATGTATGAGACTTCAAGAATTGACATCAACTACTACATATATGAGCTTTGTAATTTTCCTTTTTTTTTTCTTTTTCTCTTCAAGAACAATATGGTCTACTAGCATGTGATATTCTTCAAAAATAGCATATTCTTATATGCTTCTTCGGAAGCAACATAATATTTTGCTAGGAATCATAAGCCGTCCATAAATTAAGGAGGTGGTGAGCAACAACTTATATCCTTTCAAGGGTTATATATAAACACTAAATTCAATACTTTAGAGATGATATAATATGTAAATCCAACTATTAATAGGCGGTCTAATATACATAGATAGTACATGTATAAATATAATGAGAACTGGCCATTATATACCTCTGATGTTAGGAAAGAATAACTTGTTTGGATCTTCACTAATTTTGGATATAACATCATGCTCAATGGGCTAGAATCTCATACTGATAACGTGTTATGAAACTAAAGAAACAAAAAACAATATTAAAAAATATGGAGAAGGACAAGAGAATAAACTATAGAAAAAAAATTTTACTCTTAATTGATGTTTAAAATGACGCATACAATCAACTATTTATAGATGCATGGAAGGGTAAGATGGCATTATAAATTACAACTTTATAATTAAAATATCTAGTCTTGATATCAGTTTGCAAGTTGTAGGCGTATCCAACTAATAATACATTTGCTTTGTCCTGCACTTGCACAGGGGCGGAGCCTCCATTGGACGAGTGCGGTCTATGGACCGCACTGAATTTCTGTTGACCCACAGGTGGAGACCGCACTGGAATTAGGCTGAGAAGACTGACTATGTCCGCCATTGAAGGGTCTAAGAGTTGCAGGTGAAATTTTCCGACGAAGAAGAAGGAGCCGAAATGACAGGAAGCCTATCTTGAAACCGGAAATTACATACTTGCCCTTATAAAAAAGGAGTCCACCTGCTTAGTTTGACTAACCCTTCCTCTTCTTACTATGGACATTAATTTTTAAATACGGAAAATTGGCTAATATTCGCTTTAAAGAGAGAGACTTTTTGCACTGATAATACATATTTTTACTACAATTTATAATCTAATTCCAGTTCTAATATTTTTACAATTTAATAAATCATCTCACTCTAAGCTAATTATATGTGAGCATTGCTTCACACTGTGAGCCAACAAATTTTTTTCTATAAGATAAGAAAGAAAATGAGTTAAATTGAATTGTGGAGATTTATACATTACGTTATGTCCCATAAAATAAAATATGTGAACGTGATATTTATTTGATCAATTTCAAATTTGGAATAGAATAGGAAAAAAACATGGGCACTAGTGCTCTCTAATTTTGCAACTTTGAGTTTGGGGATGTGGTTGCCTTAGTTAGTGTAATATATGATTTAGTGAAAATATTCATAGTGAATAATTTTATATATATATATATATATATTGTAGGCATAGATGAGTCAAAATAGTGTACAAATATTTAAAAACGTGACTACATAAATCTTCGTTTATAGAACTCTATATAAGTTGACTTAGCAACTAATATGAATGCAAATGAGGCCCTTCGATATTTTAATTTGATATAAATGGAGCAAATTTTATTGCAACTCCTACTGTATGTAGTTATGTAGGTTTAGCTAAAGAGAGTTTGATGAGAAGACATCAAAGTAAAGTTGAGGAGAAGCAAAAAAATTCAGACCGCACTGAACTAAATTCCTGGCTCCGCCCATGCACTTGCATGTCTAAGAAATTAAGCCTCTTCAATATATAATTAGCCACTTGCAATTTAATCCACCTGCATTTGAACGTGATGAATCCATTGCATTTAATAGTCTTTCACGCACATCCAATTCGCTTGAACAAGCCGTGGATTCATAAAAAAAAATATATATATATATATAGCAATTTTGTTAAAGCAAGTGGGAAAATGATGCGTTCCGTAGATTGAAGTACAAGTTGAAGCAGTGGCAGAGCCAGTATAGGATGGGTGCAGTCAAGTGACCGCACTGAACTCTGAGAGAATTTTTAAGGGGTAGAATATCAGGCGCCGACACCATGAAACCCGAAATCTGAATCTGAAGCTATGCCTTTGCCTTGCCTGAGAGAAGATTCGGAAATAATTTGTTTAGGGAAGAAGAAGAAGTCCAAAAGTACATTTTTACCCATACTAAAGAGAGGGATTGGGCCTTTGAAAATAATGGGATTGAACTTGAAAATTGAAATAAGATTCTCTTGGGCCAATAAAATCATCTCTTAAACTCTGTTAATGATGTCTCTATTTTTTTTCCCTTTCTTTTTTTCTCCTTCCTTTTTCTTTTTTTATATGTTCTCTTGTATGATGTATATGATGTAATTTTTTACGCTTCATAAATCACAAGACATTGATATAACATGTAATTTTATAACCTTCGTGACTTATATTTAACAAAAAATCTATTAATTGTTTTTAATATATGTTAATGTTAATGTTAATGTTAATCCACTCGATCCAATTGAATAAAGATTTAATAAGAAAATTTTAATTTAAACCATTTATATATTTTATACAAATTAGTTTAGCTCAATTATATTTTTTTTCCTGTTTTTTTCCTCTCTTTTTTTTTTTCTCATAAGTTTAAGGTCCAAATCAAGCTATACGTTCACAATGTGAGAAATTTGCCAACAAATCAAAATGAGAAAATATGACCGCACTGAGTTCGAAAGCTGGCTCCGCCTCTGAGTTGAAGTGAGACACAACCCCTGGCTTATATGTAAAGAGTTTTCTCAAGAATCAAAAGTTAAAGGTCAGCTTGTATGCATTTGTGGGAAGCTGCGAAGATTCTTTCAATGAAAAGTTAATTACAAGGCCAATTATATATATTCATGAATTCAAACATTCAAAAGTGCCCCAAAAGATTGATTCTTCTTTATTTTTCTTTCTTTCTTTCTTTTCCTCTAAATCACTAAAAGTTATTATGTGTACAACTCAATTGCATATTACTAGGTTTGTCACTTTTAAATGTAGCGCAAATATTTGCGCGTTGCATATTTGTTGATGCATAGTTTCGTTTTGACTTCAACCTCTTGACAGGCACCCCAGCTTTGTTCTGCCTGATTAGCTTTCTCGAAGTATATATATGATGGCATCAAGCTTTATTCAACTCATGTATTTGATTCTTCATGCCAAGATTAATTCTTTATTTCGTCCAATTACAATCTCATAACAAAATGATTATAAAATTGTAGTCAACAGTAAAAATCGCCATTACAACTTTCTACTTCCTAATCTATATAGCGATGAAAACAGTCGTTAGTAAGAGCTCACCTCTTAGGCAACATTCTTTCAAAGATGCTTCCTAACAATACCCCTAGTATAAGTGGTAATAATTTACAAAACTTTATATGACCAAAAATTCAAATTTAACGTTTATAGACCTTATATATCCATAATGTTTCTTATTACATGACAGCTAGTCATTTTGATTTGAAATAAAAAAGTAAATAATTTTAGGGTATGTATGGAATGGAATTTCACATTGAATACAAGAATCCCATTAAGCATGTCTGGCCAACTTTGGAAGCTGCGGTTCATAATACACGTTCCTTTCCTAAGAGCAGAATGTGTAATTTCATTTCATTTAATCTCAACCATCAACCAGATCAACCCTCTAGATTCTCCACCCTTGATTCCTGATTTTCTTCTTCCTTCCTAATACTATAAATACCTCAACCTCACAGCCATAGGAAAATAAAAAACATCCATCTCATACATATATAATTCTTGATCCCCTCAAAAACCCTCCTAGGTTATTCTCTCAATTACCATTTTATGGCAGGAAAGAAGAAGTCTTCTGGTTTCTCTCTTTTCAACATCTTCAGGGGCAAAAGCTCTTTAGGGGCTCGAAGGACAGTCGAAGAAACGAGTCATGATACAATGGCTTGCCAAGTGAAAGTGTGGCCTGGTGATCACGATCGACGCGGGTGGGTAGGTGATCCAGAAATCGACAAGAAGGCAGAAAGATACATCTTTGATACTAAGGAAAAGTGGAAAAATACAGACTTCTGATATTGGCAATTGAAACCTAAAATATATTGTTATTTGATTCCATCTGCTGCATCTCCATCAATGTTCATTATGTTATTGTACAAATAACATTATGAACGAATAGAATTTAAGCCTAGATTTGTATATTTTATGCTCAAAACATTCCTTGTTTTTTTTTAGCACTTTGAATTCTTCATCTTCATGCATGAATATATTGTTTGGCGTAATTATATGCAAGGTTGACGTTAAAGCTTCTCTTTTACACCTGGATACTGCCTATGAGTATTCCATGCAAATTACCCCTCGGAAATAGCTGTTCTATATGTGTGTGAAGGATCTATACAGAAATCAGTTAAAAATGATTGTTTTATTAGACTTTTCTTGAATCATTGTATGATTGAAAGACCTCAAAATTTTCTCGAGACTATGTTAGGAATTTCTAGATGCATGTATGGGAGCACCATAAGATTACAGTATGGATTGAACACTAATAATCAAAGTTCTAAAAAGCGTTAATTAAGCGTGAGAAGCATTAAGGTAGAAGAAGTTTCTAGTTTTTATAAAGTCTAAATGTAACTTTAATAAAAAAGCTTAATGTGTGACTAGGTGATATGGTCAAGTTCCAATTTTTACGAGTTAAAGAAATAACACTAGTAACAATAATATATATGTCATATTTGCTTCATATGTGCTTGGGAAAACAAATTAACATTGCTGCTTTTGAATTAATTTGGATCCTTATGAGTTATGACCATTTAATAAGGGGGATATTTATTAGTGGAGCTTACAATTAGGGGTTAAATTTGATTGATCATATATGTTTGCTATTGGCTAGGCTTAAAACGAGTTTTATATAGAGAGCAGTAATCTCTTAAAATTATGCCTTTCAGTATAGGTAAGCATTATTCTATTCATCTTTCCAAACATCAAGTAATTACGCCATAAGCAATGACATGGAAATTAAATCCAAAAAAATTTCTAATTAAAATTTGGCTTTCACAATAACGTGTCGTAGCTTCATTTCTTCGTTTGCCTTGATAAGATAGTAATTTGCCATCCCACAGTATGCATGTAGTGCCTCCAGTAATGCTCATAGCCCACCATAGTGCTCTATAAGAAGCCTGAAAGTGGGCCAAGGAATAATAAAGTAGGGAAACTATAAGTGATATACACAATATCAATAAAACTATTTATTCTTGCGCGTAATATCAGTGAAGAAGATTTCTTGTTCTATAATTAGCCTTAAAATGCCTACCATTTTCCAACTTAATTAAAATGAAACAAGAGACGTAAAATTACGAGTTACAGTAAAGATGAAAAGACCCACCTTAGACTCCTATCTAGATGCAATCGTGCACAAATGATCAATATAACTATTTTTTTTCCCAAATTATCACCACTAATCGACCACACACTTCTTTGAAAAGAAATCACTTTTAATTTAAGTTACAAAGAAGACCAGTTCAACGCTGCAAAAATCGAGTGAAACGTATCAATATCTTTTATTACAAGAATATTATTGTGCTTGTATAATTAATTTCTTTTGTTTGCATGATTGGTTTATAGCAAATCTCCAAATAAACTACAAAGGCACCCTGTTAATAGCCTTCCTATGTTTTTACAACAACACTACTTTATGTTTTCTTTAATTACTAATATATATGCTTTTGCTTGTAATTTATTAATTTCATCTTTTGTTTATATTTTCTAACCTAATATATATGACACGCAATCCATTAATTACGTAGCTTAATCTTTACATTTTCCTTTAGAACTATTTATAATATTAACTTGAAAATTTCTTTGACGACCCGAAATAACTTTTTTACAACAGTATAAAGTCATTTATTTTTTTGGGGTGGTGCAAGTTGAAATGCCTATTTGCATTTTGAAGTTGTAGTTGCAGATTCAAGACCCAACAGTATATAATTTGGATCCCTATGCAAAAGTGCATGTAATTGGAGAATATGTATATCCAGTCAAAAACAAGACAAGGAGAGCAATCCTCAACCCTACAACTCTCTCTAATTAAACTTCATCTATGTAATTAATAATTGACACCTTCCTATGATGCTTCGTTATCGTGTCTTACAGTATATGTGACATTCCATTATTTTTCAAGCATATTCTCGGGAAGTAAGAGCTCGTATATGTATCTATTATATTATATATATCTTTTAAAGTGTGACTAAGCCTTTAATTTTTAGTGACAGGACATAGTGCTACAATTTCTTTGTGGAGAATTAGTATAGGTTCTGACTATAAGAATCTGAGTGGAAGAGAAGAAGATTATTGTGAAAAATTAGAGAGGAATGAAGATGTAAAAAGAGAATAGGGGAGGGATAGAATGGCATATGTATATGTGTGCTTTTTGGGTACATAAATAGAAAACTTCCTTTACGGTAAGTAGTTAAGGTCTTAATAATTATATTATGCCTAACAAATATCAAATAATAATGGTTCGTGTCAATAATGTTGAAAAAGTTTCTTCTAATGATCATGTTGTCATGATATCTAGCTTTATTATAGGAAGAAAATAGTAAAGTTATTACTAATTGATGACATTAAGAAACTACCACGTTGAAAATATTGGGAACATGTGATAAATTCGAATATATAAGTAGAGTACTCTTAAGCAAGTATAGGCCTTTGAAGCAGCTGCTTAAGGCCTCTCCTAACAAAAGAGCCTGAAAATAAAAAATTCTCATTACTAAAAGTTTAAATATTTATATTTTAAGCATAAAGTAAAATAGATTGCATAAAAGTAACATTACTTAATTGATGATGGAAAAAAATTAACTGTTAAATATAACTAATCATCGGTTGAATTCATAATGACTATTATATTCATTTACCAGTGTAGATACATGCATTGCACGTAAATTAGTTGTAATTGAATCTTTATTTTCATGTGTAAGTAGATAAATTCAACATCCAAAAAACTGTTAGTAAAAGTTTTGTAATGAAAATAATTTATAAATAACTACAAAGCTTTGTACTACATTTTCGTAGAACCATTTACAAACATAGCATAACGGATATGATATTTGCAACACTACTCGAGCAACTCCATCTTTCATTTTAGACAAGAAGGTATTATACCATGCAGAGACAACAGTTGATTCATTCACCTCTTTCATCTTTTGCAAGTCACTTGAACGACTGACATTTTATCATGGGCCAAGAGAGAGCCTTGATCTCATAGAACACATTCAGCAAATAACTTAGACATTACAAAGGGATAGATAATATTCTTCTTCTTCTAAGAGTACAAAATACAATACAATTTAAAATCGAAATCATAGGAGTAATATCTATAAACCAATTAATAAAAAAACTTAATAAACCAAGCAAAGCAAAATAAAGTTCGCAGACCCACAAAAATTCAAACATTTGTTGGAACTCGAACATGATATCTCAAACATCCCAAAACCTCCTCGCAAGTTAAAACAAGTCCACATTGACATTTATTTAAGATTCTAACTGAGCTTTTCAACATACAACAATATCTAAAATAAAAATTGTCAATTGCTTTGCTTAACAATATGTAAAAACAAAGATTATCAAGTGCCTTGCTTTTTATCTTATCCTATGAAAAAACCATTGTGAGATGCATCTTAAATTCTTTACTCCCGTTAGAGCTTGGAGTTGAAGCCGAATACTAAATTACAAACTGTAATCACAGATGCTCTGCTCTTTGACTTTGTAACCTTAATTACGATGGAGCCTATATGACCCATTGAATTCGTTTTGTAGCTAGCCCTTGGTAAATTAAATATTATCATACTGCATGAGTTTTCAATAGCATATTCAGCTTTGCTCAATCGTACCCCTTAACAAATAAAAAAATCACAACTTCAATCAACCATAAAATTGATAAGCCGTGTATGAGGACTCAAACTATAAATATCAAAGCACTTTAATTAGTTATCATTAGCAAGGATATTGAGTTGCTAGTTTCTATAATCCTAATGCAAACAATGGAGATCTCAATATACAATTTACCGTGTCAACTTTTACCTCTAAATATTCACCATGGGATTCTACACTTGTCTAAATTTAGCACTAAAACACATTTCTAGATAAGATAATTTACAACTACCTACCTACAAAGTTTGGACTTGAAGTTATTTAAAAACGGTATTATAGAAGAGAAGCATTATCTTGTCTTTAGTGGATGTTTGATTCTCTTTATGAATTTGACTTAAAATGAGAGATTATAAATTGGTGAAATGAGTGGTGGAGATTTAATTGAAATTTTAATTGTGTGGTGTTTGTTGAGTAGTTGTCAAATCAATAGTCAAATCATGGTAGGTGAAATTATAAGTTGAAATTAAAGTCTCATATGCAAAGTGCATATATACACACATCCATTCTCATTAATCACCTCTCTAAGCAATCAAAATACTAAAAAGACAAAACAACTATTGCGACAATGTTCACAGAGGAAGAAAATTTAAATATAAAATGTGCCTAAAAATATACCTACCACAATTAGCAAAATTTTAGTTGGATCCATAAATAGAGTTAAAGAAATAAGTGGTCATTAGATTACACTAAACATAGCCAACCAACCATGTAACGACCCAACTAAACATAATATGACAACGATTAAATAATGTTATGAACTTACTTTTATCCATGATAATCGATTTAATTAGTTTATACGTGAAGAAGGGAAAATATCTTCAATTAAAAATCTTCTTTAAGATATGCCCCACAAAATATACTTCCATGTGAACAAGATACACATGAATCGGCTTAGTCATAAGTCTAAGAAATTTAGGGCAATGATTGCCAAAGACTTCCTTTAGAAGATTTGAGTGTATATATATACACACACTTGTCATAGCCATTACTTCTCAACCACAACACTTCATGTAACTCTCAAATAAACATCACCCTTGTTTTGGTTTTTTCAAAGACTTAGACAAGAGCTAAATAACTGGAAGTAACTAAGAGACAAAGGTGAGTAATCTTTGTACTTTGATTGATCTTTAACTTGTCTCTTTCTTTGCCAAAAAGTATGGTTGTCTTCCTCTGAGCTGTTGTTGCAGAACAAAATCTTTAAAGATAAGTTATTGCTTTACTTTGTGCATGATAGTTATAAAAATTCATGTTGAAAAGATGAATTGCTTCTATATGTATTTCCCTCAGAATCTCAGAATCTCAGTTAAGTTTCGGTTATGATATTGGCATCAAGATGCCTTTTCAAACAAGTTCGATTCGGGTTAAGGGAGGCTACCAAGGTAGTTTGCGAACCAACCTTTTCATGCATTGGTACTGCCCGAACCAAGTTTCAGGAGTGCTCGGAAAATCAATTGAGCAATTCAGGCCCTAAAAAGTCATGTTTTAAAAGAAAATCTTGCATGTACATAAGTTACTCACTGAATATACTTATTCACTTTTTCTATGTTTTCTAAAATGCTAGATGATCGAGAGAAGTTTTATTGAAGTGTCCCAAAGCTCTTGGGGGTTGTTGCCGGATAGAAGTGCTTGTAGCTATGTGATGGAAGTGCTTGTAGCTATGTGATTGAGCGGGATATTTGGGGCTACCAGGATGAGTACCTGGGACTTCATCACTACATCATTACCCAAGTACAAATCGGATACTACAACCCTGAGACTATAGGGCACATCAAGACCAAATATTATGAAGGAAATAAATGGGAACTCCCATGAATAAGACTATGTAAATACTTAACTTATTTTGCTATGTAACCTTGAAGAGTGGTAGTATGAAATCTACTTGTGAAGAGGGTGAATCCTAACAAGGGAAGAAGGAGAACTTTTGCGATGTAATACCCCTCCTTGCTTTTGTAATGATGACTATAGATGAATTAATGAAGCATGTTATGAATGACTTTATTGTGTTGTATACCCTTGGAAAGAACGAGTAAAAAAGCCCAATATTCATATGAATCACCATTGGAACACAAGAATTGAAATTATTATATTGATTATGGGTATTTCAATTAAAAGTATCGGTACTTATGTTACCATCGATAAACAGAAAGTTATATAACTGCCAAAAGTATCGATATACCTTCCAGTACCGTAAATCAGTGAGTTACTCATGCAACCGGGAGTATTGATATTGCTGCTCGTACCGATACAATAGAAAACAAAAGGAATTTGGCGAATTGTTTGATAAATCTAACTTTATAACGGGATGACATGACGGGATTCCATCCGCAACCAAGAGAATGTAAATAATGCCTTTACACGTGAATTTCAAAAAAAAATAATAATAATAAAGAAAAAAGAAATTTTAATTATTATAATACAAAATTAATGACTTAGTTAACAAGTAAAGAATTGAGGCGAGCTACAAAATATGCTTATCAAGAGTAATTAAATGCACCTCTAAGCATCAACAAAAAAACTACATAAACAACCATGATATATTATGATATGGGTTGAGTAAACCTAGGTTCTCTCTTTAAAACTAGCCTAAAGGCTTTCTTGACTGATGAACGCCACCTAATTCACCATATGTTTATTATTCTTGTAATTTGTCCAACTCCAAAATGAAGTGGAAACAAATTGCTTCGAAGATTCCATCTTA
This sequence comes from Nyctanthes arbor-tristis, assembly GCA_963692815.1. NCBI lineage: Eukaryota > Viridiplantae > Streptophyta > Magnoliopsida > Lamiales > Oleaceae > Nyctanthes > Nyctanthes arbor-tristis. The sequence continues at coordinate 28,232 of CAVNYN010228814.1, read as the reverse complement.
ATATGAGATCCGACATACATTTTAAATTTGTTGAAAACAAAACTAACAATAATTCTATTAACATAGATTTTAAAATTTAAAATAAATAAACATCCCTTGTTTTGCTTCCCTGCCAAGCACAAAAAAAGAATAGAAGTCAGAGAAAAACACAATAGAAGTTTACTAAGAGTTCCTAAACTTTTCTCTTCACACCTAAATTGATCCATATATGGTTATTATTGCATTATAATTGCAAGACAACATAATATTAAGTGTGAAGCTCAGTTCACTGCAACTCCAAAGTTAGCTTATGTGCCAAAGCTACAATCCTTTGCATCTTCAATTAAGTCTAGGAATTATAAAAACATGATTAAAGATTATTTAGGCAATGAAAATAATATTTGACCGTCTAATAACTTATGTAAATTCAAGATACAAATTTGACATATAATTTCTCATTAATGGCAAGGTTAACAATTCCAGCCTGTATTTGAACTCTACAAAATATAAAAGAGCAGTAACGTCACCATTATTTCGACATCAAAACATCAATCATCATACATACGAGATATTTAACTACAATAATAATAATAATAATAATAATAATAATAATAATAATAAATCAGTACTTTATCTAGAGGCACAAAAATTACCAAAAATCCCATAAAATGGACCAAGTGCGAAGACCTTCAAAAGAACATAGGTAAGAATAAACTCCTTGAAAATTTAACAGTTTTATCCCTTCATTTTCTCTTTCAAAATTTTTGTGAGTTGAATTCAAAGAATATGAGCACTTATATAAAATTCAACAGCCAAGAAACCCTGTGCAAGTTTAATCACTGCATGAATTTCACAAAAAAAAATGGGGGAGAGAGAGATAAATCTTGGAAGATAAATCAAGGAGAACAAGAAGGAAGGACTAAAAGCAGACAACTCATGAGTACAAATCACGGGGTCAAAGATGATGGTAGAAATTGCGGAAAAACTATATTACACTGCACATTGGAATCGTGTACAAAAGACCAATTATAAAGAGAAACTCACTAGAACGTATATTTGATTCTTCTTTTTGGAACTAAAAGAGCAAAATTTCTGGACCAAAAATTGAGGATCGATAGTGTATGGGATCTCATATTGCTATTGTTAATAATTTTCTCAGTCCTACATTTGGTATAAATCCGGGGAGAAAACAGAACTGTACATTGGAGTGAAGACAATGGTTAGGGGTTTTTAGGGTTTGTAATAATTGGGGAAAACCGCTATGTAAATTGGGAAGGCAAAGCATCAACAATGTATGGCCATAAATTAGAGACATGAGGTAGAGCGCAAGAAAGAAGAAGCGAGGGGTGCGGCCATGCAGAGGTATGGCCATAGTGTACTAAAAGCCTTTATTGAAAGAAGAGGTTAAAAATGAAAAAAGAGGATATGAGGCGGGTAAAATTTGGAATTCACAAAAATGTTGTCTTAATGGTATTATATGCTTTAAGTGTTGTACAATTTGAATATGCACAGTGAAATTCACTTAGCGGCTTATATATATGTAGGATATATCTTTAATTTTTTAATATTTTCCACAATTTAATTTTTGCTAAATAAGTTTTAGTTGAAAGCCCCAATAAAGTTTCAGCCCAAAACTTGCTTAAAGCCACTGAAAATGTCAGACTGGCCCTCAGAGTACTTACTCTTTCAAGAACTCGATTTGAACACTTGAGGGGAAAAAAATAAAATTTAGGGAATATTAATTTGGAATAGTTAATTTCAGCTCTTATTTCTACTTTTCATAAAAGAGCGTCAACACTAGGAATCCATCTTATGCTTTCTAAAGTTCTAGGCAGATAAAACATTCACAGAATATCAACCAAGCATATTCATATTCAATTTTGACTCTCAAGGCCCTAACTCAAAAAGCCGAGCCTAGGATAGAGTGTTATATTCCGTCAAAAACATATGTACATGAGAGGATAAAATACTATAAGAGTTTAGAATCGTTAAGTGAAAAAAAAGACAATTCAGCAATAAAAGTTCCCGAAAATCTTTAAAAACGTGAAAATACATAACCAAATGGCCCAGATTATCATCCTCATAAGCTAACAACAAAAAAGGTAAAACTAATTGAAGAACAAGAAAATTTTGGGATTGGAGAAGAAGATGAAACAGAGAAATTCGTGTCAAGGGAAGAAGGAATTTGCCCACATTGTATGGTGATTATCATCACTAAATGGCAGCATCATTTCGTCACCATGTCCAAAAGAACTCATTTGCTGATGACTTTGATCACTCGGATTAATATTCATCCAATCTGTAAACCATTGTGGCCTTTGCATAGCCTCCATCGTCGTTAGATCCACCGCCGGTTTCTGCTCCTGCACATGCAAATTCCCAGCCATCATCTGCGGTGGCGCCACTGTTACCACTGGCGGCGGAGGTGGCGGCACAACCTGCTGAACAGAGGAGGGAGGAGGAGGAGCAGGGGAAGTCTTTTTGAGCTCATCAATCCTTTTGCAAATCTCCTTCAAGTTCTGATCAATCAACCACCCGAGATCATTCAAATCAGCCATCATCAAATTCTGCAATCCTTTCCCTGTCAAGCACTGATACATAACCTGAGTAATTTCTTTCTCCCTGTTTTCCTTATGCTGTTTCTTGAGCTGCTCACTGGCCTTAGCGATCCGCTGCCGGATAAAACTCTCCTGATTGACCATTTTCTTGCTCTGTTCCATCTCCGGCATCCTCTTGAACTGCGCCAGGACGTGGTGGACTCCCCTGTTATCGGGCCAAACCTCCGGCTGAGACTCGTAGGGAGAATATATAATGGCGCATGTGTCAATGCCGCAAAGGGTACTGAGTTCACTCACCTTTTTCATCAGACCCTTCTTCCTTTTCTTGAATGTTGCTTTTCTTGCAGAGTCATTAGTGATGAATGCAAGTTTCACTTTCTTTCTTGTCATTTTTTGTTCTGTGCTTTCTTCTTCCAGGCATCCATTGCTATATATAATAGGGCTTATTCATCAACTAATTGATATTCATGATTTTGAGAATTCAATTTGTTTACTAGTTGGTGACACCAAGTTTTTGGTAATAATTCATTGATTGAGAGGATCAACTGAATTATTGCCCTTTGATGCACTCTATTGAATTGTCGGATTTTGTGGATATGGTTAGTCGATAAGTTTATCGAGTATTTACCATTCATACAAGACCTTGTTGCGATCAAGTGTTGTGCTACAACAGTCGATTGATAGCGTATTAATCATGTGGACAAAATATTGGTATGACAGATTGGAGTACAATATTGCAACAGCTAGCTGCTATAATAAAGTTTGATAATGTGTATTTATTGAGATTAATTAAGGTTTCCTTTTTGTTAATTGGATATTGTCTCAAGGTTATTATGAGGCTAATCATGAAATAAACATGAGTAAATTTTAGGATCTGTTTGGCGTCCGTTGTAACATAAAGTATTATAATTAGTGATAATTGTTTAATTATTACTCCCTTGAAAATTGGCAATATATTGACATGAGTCCCTTTTTTCCTTTTTTTGTTTAGAGACGGGTCCATCTTTTGACTGTTTTCTCCTTAAATTTATAGGTTTTGACTGACAGAAGGCTCCATTTCCGCACACGTGTTCCATTTTCAATTGTTGTTGTCAGAAACTATTATAATAATTTCCCCTTAGTATTTTTTTTTCTTTTTTTCAGAGAAGGGAAAAAAGGCGAAAGCTACAAGATAGCACCAATAGAGAGTTATCGATGGAACTAATAATTTGATGATAGAAAGACCAATGATTTACATTTATTTGCACCGTCATCATTAACATTTTAATATGGACTAATAAGCATCTAACCTTTGTATTCATTGCACTTTCATCCAAATACATCATGTAACATGAAATCAAAATTTAATTTTAATTATAATAGTATTTCATTTAAGGATAATGCTAAATATCTATCATATCTCGTATCCACCTACTATCCACCTTTATTAAATTGCTTTTATATATTGTAATATTTTACTTCTAGTCTGTCGTGATATATAAACAATTTAATAGGGTGAATAGAGAATATGGACACAAGATAGGATGAATGTTTACTATTATCCTCCATGTAAATGGTTGCCAAAAGGAACCTAACATTTTTTAGTGCTTCGAATGCAAGTGCAAATGGATGCAATGTTTAGGGACTTATTTGTCTAAATTTAAAACTTGGAGAGAAAAGTGCTCAAAGTTGAGAATCTTTACTGCAATTTACCCTAAATAAACAAAAATGAAATGAAATGAAAATTTTATTTGAAAAAGAAAAAAAATAAAGAGGTTCCCGCTAAATCAGGGGTTTTAAAAGTCTAACCCGCCCGGTTGACGAGAATATGATATTACCAAAGGAATTGAGTTTGCAAGGAGCAAGGCTTGGATTTTCAATCAGGTGCTGTATTTATTGTCTGCTCTCTTTGTTTTGGTTGTCTTCTTTAATGTTGACGTTTATATGCAAATGTTACACTGGCTTAGCTAATAGATGTATGCACTCTCTCTTTCGGGGAAAAGTAATGATAAGAGAATGGATATTGGAATTGCTTGGCAGTGACAGGCGTGGAGGGAGAAGAGTTTAGATTAATGAAATTGGGGAACATAGCGGCGCAAAAATAGGAGGGGTGGTGGAGGGGCGGGTTCAGTAAGTTTGGGATTTGGGGATTGCTGTTTGATGAAATGCCACTGAGAAGTTTTGACTGGGATGGGAGGGTTTCTGCTGGAATGACGGAATGGGATGTTTGTTGGCGGGAATTTACTTAGTCTTGGGTGAGTTTCCATATGCTGCCTTCCCGACTTCCTGTGATATTATGAGTAATTTGTTTGCTACACAATTGTCACGTATGGTTCCGAATCCTGCCTTTTAGTTGTAGAAAGGGGATCAGGGTTGGGGTGAGCCTGAGTTTGCTGGTGTCAGGGGAAGCTCGAAGATGGAAGAGAAGGTGCCAGTATTTTCAATTTTGATGCGCAGGTTTTTTGTGTTGCAGAAATGTTTTCTGGTTTGGGGGCAAAAAAAAAATTATTGATATCAAACTCTCTCTCTTTCCAATTCGAGTTCGGGTCCAATTTCAACTTTAAATTCACTTCACATGCAGACTTTACCTATATATCTGTGCATGTTTGGAAAGGTCAGATGCTTGTACTTTTGGATCTTCTGTTTTAATTAAGTGGCCAGCACTTTTCTAGTGTAACTCAAGCGTAACAAAACCGCTGGCAATTCTGATAATATATCATTATGGATTGTGGGCAGCAATTTTAATAATTTGTTATTATGTAGGACTCTGCAATCTTCAATTTTTGTTGTAACTTTAATAGAATTTTTGTGACATGTTTTGTCATTTGCCAGGGGACAAGAAAATGAAAGTCAAGATTTTACGTATCCTTTATATGTAACTGCATAATTATATTCTTGTATTCATGCATCTTTCTGGATTAGTGTCGATTTAATATAATATCTCTAGGTAAGAATTAAAATTTTGGCTTTGTTTCTGCATATCTTTATTATCCAATTGAATGTTTGAATTACTAGAAATTCTAATATTTGGAGATATGATATAATCACCTGGCATAACTTTGCATTAATTTTGTCACTTGGGCTGCTATATTATTTCATAATCTTTTTCTGACTGTGCATGCAATTGAGTGTCACATAGAGTGATAGAGATCAAGGAAGTAGTTTATAATACAACGTAATGCTGTATACTTCTTGAAACTGATGAGAGCCTGTGTTTATGATCTGTCAGCAACTAGTAGAGAAAGGTCTGTTCTCTTTACACCATATATGGCTCTATAAGTTTCTAGATTTGTGAATGTACCTTCGTTACAAGCTTTGGAAGCATCTCCTGAAAACGTGACGGGGAATTCAACATTTCAGAATTCTGATTTGCCATTCATCAAGAAAAGAGGATTATCGATTCTTAAACTGATTACACGGCTGAATACGACATGAAAAATATTCTTCGAAATTCTGTCCACTTCTGATTTTTTATAATATCTAAAGGTTGTTCATTGTGTAATAACACATTTTGTCAGTTCTTTTGAAGGTTGACGCTAATATTTTTCTATGCAACCTATGAGATATGGTTTATCCTTGACCCAGTCAACCATCAATACTGTTCGGCCTGATGAATAGAGTATGTTCTATGTTGTCTAATGTTCTTTGCTGGTTTTCCTGGGTTTCAAATTATGCAAGGAGATAAATTTAACTCTTGAATATATGACAGCTGGCATGCTGTTGCTTCATGGACATGGGATGCCCAAGATGAAACTTGTGGCATTTGTAGGATGGCTTTTGATGGTTGTTGCCCTGATTGCAAACTTCCAGGGGATGATTGCCCGCTGAGTAAGTCATAGAAGCTTTTGCCACTTTGTCTGTATTGCTTTATGTTAGTAAATGATTCTGGTGTAATAAAAGGTTCAATTTCTATGCCCACTCCAGTCTGCCTCCTTATGATGGTTGCTTGTATTTCAATTTTGGTTCTAATATTTTGTTGTCTGCTTCTGTCTTTTATTGCATGCTTTTGTATTACAAATTGTGATTTTTTTTTCATCTACATTTTCCTATTTTATGATTGAGTTTCCAGAAACTGGTAATAATACTATTCTTAGAATGGTGAAAGGAGCATATGTAAATGCTTCTAGGCATTTTCTCCTCTATAAGGACCTGAAGCATCTTTTGACAGACTGGTACCTCTATTGAGGCAATAGGTTATTAAGATTGTTTCCTGAACATGAAATTTACATTGGCTTTTATCTTAATTATAAATTATATATTAAATATTTGAAATGCGGTCCTCATAGAATTGATCTGAGTTTCATGACTATTTATCATTCCAGGCATTTTTCCCCTCAATAAGGAGTAGAAGCATCTATTCACACAATTGTAGCTCTGTAGAGGCAAAGGTTATTTGACTGTTTTCTGAACATGAATGAGCATTGGTTTCATCTTCGTTTCATACTAAGTATTTTTGAAACACGATCCTCACAGAGTTGATGTGAATTTCATTTTATCACTAATTGTGGGTAAGAAGGACGGGCAAATATATGGAGTTTATTTTTGCAAAATTTGACCTTAATTTTTTAGTTATTGTCAGTCGTGGAATTGCAGTCATGTTTGGTCTGGAAATCTGTTATCAACTCATCAATGCTCTTACAGTTTACATAACAACGAAGTACTAGATCAACTCAGGGTTTGCTTCTGCAACCATAATCATTTGTCACTCGGATACGTCATTCATAAACATTTTTTAATTATTACAAATTAGTGAAGGGAGAAAAAAATTGAAAAGAAAAAGAAGGGCCAAGGATTAGCATCCATTCTAGAAGCGGTAACTTATGCTTGTAGAAAAGTAGCTGAGCCTTACACCAAAAAGGAGACAAAGAAAAGCTTTTGTCAAAGCATGGACAGGGACATTGACTGGAGTCCTTTTATCTATTATACATGCTGTCAGTGGCACTGGCCTTCTTATTCGATAAACAACCTTGTTTCATGATCCCCCTCCCCTGAAGCCTGCTGAAAGGTTCAAAGACTAATGTGTTCTTAGCTGGGTTGGTGTTTTAACTTGAATATTTGAGAATGAGAGCAAAAGCTGGTTCTTGAAAGTGAATGAAATGATAACTTTGAGAAAACACGTGATTGGGATGTGTCATTATCTGTGTGCGCATGTATGTTGTAGTTATTGGGAGTTAACCTCCTGACCTCAATGTTTTTGTGATTCAGTTTTTGCCATCTGGAACTTGCTTAACTTCATATTATCATTTACATTGATGAATAATTTCTTTGCAATCATGTGTTAATTGCTCTCTTGAAGCTTTATTTTCGGCAGCAATATATGATAATGAAATTTCTGCCATCCTGATTATAACTATTTGATCTCAAATTTGTGTTGTGGTTTGCAGTCTGGGGTGCTTGCAACCATGCCTTTCATCTTCACTGCATCTTGAAGTGGGTGAATTCGCAAACTGCTCAAGCACATTGCCCCATGTGTCGTAGGGAGTGGCAGTTCAAAGGATAAGTCTGGTTTGTCTACCACCCCTTGACTTTAAGTGCACCCTCCCTGTGTTGAAAGAAAAAGAAAAACCAATTGATGGTTCCTCTCTTTTGTTCCAATCTAGGCTACTGTTGCATTTTAGAAAATTAGACAAGTTTCTTCTTCTTCTTCTTTTTCTTCCCTTTTTTTTAAATAGGTCATGTTTTTGAATTGTGCTTCTATCTTCATTTTCCTTTGTCCAATTGACTCAATTCTTAGCATGTCCATTGCATTCAATTCAATGGATTGGTTATGATATGACGGAGAGATACATGTGAATTTTGTGAGAGAGCCTATTTTTTTCTTGCATCATCTCCGCATTAAATATATATATTTTTTTTTGGGGGGAAAATTTTCCACTGTTTCCATTTTAAAAATAATCATCTTTTCATAGGGAAATTTTATCTCAACCATTTTTTTGTAGCTAATACAAATACACACATGAATTCTAAAATTACAAATATACCTGTCCTGTTGCCGCTCTTTCCCCCCTTTGCCTTTTTCCCTTCTCAAAAAACCCGAGTTGTCGCTCTGGCAACTTTCGGTGGCGGAAAATTGATTCAAAATGAAACGGATCCACAAAGTGATTTTGTTTAAAAATAAAATTAGATTTTATGAGAATAAGTGCTTAAGATTTGTCCAACTTATGTGTCTCTTGTCAAATATATAGATGTGATTAGTTTGATCAGATTTTATTTTTAACTAAAAATAGCCCTTGAACATAAGCAAATCGCCAATCATAGTACTCAGCATTTGACCCGAACTTTTCAGTCTCAAAAGACAATTTCTTCTTTGACCTCTTGTTGTCCTTTGCCTCAGTCTCTTTCTCTTCTGTTGGTTGGTAGCCATTGGCGGAGAAGCGTTGTTTTAGATCTAGGCTTTTGATTTAACAGCCACATAGGTGGGGTGGGTTTTTGTGTTTCGTTCATCCGTTTTGAGGCTATAGGTTGAGGTTGTGGTTTCTTAGGACCCGTTTCCGATGGGGGGGTAGGTAGACGGAACTTGTGTTAGTGCAGGTTCCGGTCAAGAATCAGATTCAAAAGCTCCGACACTTTAGATAAAACTCCTTACGCAGCTGCGTGACGGCTGTTTGATACGATAGTTGGTGGATATTTAACAATGCAACAGTTTTTCTACAAAACCCAGCTGAGTTTACTTTAAGGAACCCAGCATCCCGGTTGGCAGCCAACACATTTCCCCATTATGCTTAATCTGGGCCCCACAACCATAAACTAAAACCCAAAAGTCTTATCTCCAGAAGTTTTTAGTGCTTTAGCTCTAACAAATGGATTGATCGGTAAATTCTCTGTTCTGAGCAATCTGCTGCCTTAGTGGCCGGGGGAGACGGTGGTGTCGGCATTAGGATTCCGGCTGGGTTTATTCATCTTGTGGGTTTTTCTTTGCGTTCTACAAATTTGCGTTGGTTTGGAGATTTAAGGGAGCATCGCTGCCGGCGTTGACGGGTCTAGGTTCGGGCAGGAGAAAGGTTTGCTCTGTAGGATCATTTTCTTCTTTGAAATGCATGAAACCATGCAGTTCTAGGCGGCGACAGTGGTAAAACCAGTTGTGGGCGACACAATTTTTGGGTTCTCATAAGAGGAGAGTTGGGCGGAGAAAGCGGCAATGGTGTTTAGCTTTGGTGGTCTCTGGTAGGGGAGGTTGAGGAATGAGGTGGAGGCGCTGCTGCTGGTTCTGGAGTTGAAGAGCGATTTGGGGATGGGTGGGTAGAACAAATGGCTGCGTTTAATTTTTTGTGTGTGGCCATCCAAGCAAATGAGGGAAATGTATTGGCTGATATGGAAGCTGCCAACTGGGATGCTAGGTTCCTTAAAGTAATCCCCGCTGGGTTTTGTAGAAAAACTGAACAATGCGATGGCTAGTTGATGGGACAACAGGTTAAATTCTTGAAAGAAAGGCCGTTGATAATTACCAAATTAACCAAAAAAATAATGATAATAATTACCAAAAAACGGCCGTTAATAATATTTTTTTTTTTCGAGAAATTAGAAATGGCTAGGTATTTTCTGTTAAAAAATAATGTATCAATTAGTAAATTTGAAAGTACATACCCCAAAAAAAAAAAGTAATAATAATAATAATTGAAAGCACTTATTTGACCCAAATATGTAAACAACCCTCTTTTTATTTCATTGCTAATTAAAGGAAAAAACATGTTCTCTACTGTTAGGTCTATTAAATTTGTTTAGTAGTAAGCTATGAAGTGGTATTCATCACTAAAAATTGTAAAATGGGATACAACATGTTGAATGCTTCAGAAAATACTATTTGTAGGTGATCATTCAAGTAATCTTTTACAAAATAAGAGTAAATTCACAATTTTACTCAAGTGTATTGTGTAATTAGGAAAAAATAATTTAAAGATAAAACAGTAAATTTACTCTATTTTGTAAAAGATTGTCTGAATAATTAGTTACAAAGAAAGGGACTCAAATGCTCCATCACTACCCATTAATTTATATCAGATACATTAATAGTGAGTTCCATGTTATAAATTTCATTTTGATTAATAGTTGTCTCTTTAACGGGTTGATTGAATATTTTGTTGTTACGTAAGGGGACAAATTATTCAGAAGTTCAATAAATATTCATTTAAATCAAATATAGAAATGATGATGCTACATATAAACTGAAATTCAACAAAATGAATCACCGCTTCAAGAAGTTACAAATCACGACACCAGTACAAGTAACTACGTAATGACTCGATGCGTCTGAGAACAACAATTAAAATCTTACGTGACTATAATATAAGTCGGCAGAAAAAGAACGAAAATGACTAGAACCAAATAAACAAATCTAGAAACATCCACTAAAACACAGAGAAAATTAAACACTTCAGCACTCCCCTTCACATCTTCACCTGTCACGAATCAAAGAATAAGGAAAAGTAATTAATTATCGATGATCAAATTAAAAAAAAATAAAGTAATTAAGTAGGGTGTAGGGGAAAAAAATACCAAGAATAGTGGATCATCAGTTCTTGGTGATAGCATACACAGCATAAATGATTCCAGGAAGGTACCCAAAGAGTGTCAACAACAAACAGATCCAGAACTCAACCTGCATCATCCAAGTCCAAAACATCAAAAAAAAAAAAAAACAGTTTTCTTTCCTTTTTTTACTTTCTCTCAAAATTCACCTTTGTCGTGTCGATTCGCTTAGAATAAAAGCAGAAGAAAAAAGAGGTATATTCTTTACTTCACCTTGCACCCAAATTTCAAGAAGACACCAAGGGGAGGCAAGAGAATGGCTACAAGAATGTCTATGCAAGTTGCTGTGCCTTCATCTGCCATTTCTGCTTCAAGATTTTTGATTTCAGAACCCAACAAAAAACACGCACACAAATTCTTCTGTCAGGAAATCAGTTCAAATTTTTTCAAATTGGTGAACTCAATTGGAAGAAGGCAGATTTTTATAGGCAGATAAGGCAAGAAATGTGCATGACACGTGTGACGTTCTGATTTGGCGATTCTTTTTGGCACGTTAGAGGGGGAAAATAATTTGAGTTTCCTTAACCGTGTGAAAAATGCCTTTAAATTAGTTTTCGCGTTTTGCTTTTAATGACGCCACGTTGTGTGTGCTGGCTTTTGTGGGTCTATCGGCTTTTTAATTCAAAAAATCTTTGGTTGACTTTAATTCGAAAAGAATGGAAGACCAAGAGAGAGTTGACGTGTACCTGATCCAAATCGGTAATTCTATATCTCGAGAACGTACTGTGATTAATAATACTTCTAGCATTTCTCTCCAATGCTAGCTAAACTTCGGATGTATATCATAATGGCTCACATAAAACTCTTTGTAGTAAAACACATAACCCAGGGACGGATTAGGGGTGGATCGGCACGGATTAAACCCACACTGGCCCCCCAGGAAAATGACATTTTATGAAGGAAAAAAAATTTAAAAAATCTAAATTAGTCAATGTTGATTGTTGTTTTTTATACTATAACTCGTATCATTAAAAATTTTAGATCCGTCCCTGATGTTGCCCAAATCTAATCTAATGTGACAACTTATATAATTACTCTTTTATTCAATATATAAACATTAGGAGATCTGCACTGTTTTGTAAATGATTTTATCAACCGAAATATGCACTTCACATGATTTTTTTATTTGGAATTAAATAAAAGCACCCATTAGCGAAAATGGGTAGAGTTGAATAGTGAATATTTGTGTAGTATATACATGTGAGTTTGAAAATATGTAGATATGATTTCTTTGGCTAAATTTAAGTTTTAAAATGAAATAAAATCACAACGCTAATAACATGGTTTAACACTTGCAAAAAAATAAAAAATAAATAACTGGTTTAACTTTGAGAAATGGACGGCTAGATTCGTGCCGCTTGCAATGAGATCAACGAAGCACAGGCACGTAGCCATGTAGGAAATTAAGGAAGCACGTGTCTCAACCGACTTTCCAAGTATCATTTCCCTGAAGGGTTAATTTCACAAAAGGCCCTCGGCCTTTGGGTTAAGAATCGATTAGGTCTTTAACCTTTTGGTCACTCCTCTAGGTCTCAAGCTTTTATAAATACGCACGAAAGCTTTTTTTTCACTATTCGGTCAATGTTTTTAAAAAATAATGATTATACCCTTAATTTATTAACTTTTAAAATAAAATATTTAAAAATAATTAAAAATTAAAAAAAAAAAAAGGAAAAATCTCTCCCCTACCACACGCCCACCTCCACTCTCCTCCTGAAATTACCGGAAATGACAGTATTTTGTTGCCGTTTCAGACGGCCAAAATGGGAGGGGGGTGAATCCCCCCATTTTACAGTAAATAAGGGTATTCATCCCTCTACAAAATGCTACTAGAAATGACAGCATGTGCAGTAAAAATTGGGAGGAGAATCACCTCAAAAATGCTGCTGAAAACGGCAGCACCTTTTTGCCACATGTAGCATTTTTAACGGGGTGAATCCTCCATTTGCTGCTGCTGGATTTTTGGGGGATTCACCCCCCAATTTTTTCTTTCATTTCTAATAGTAAAAATAATGTCAGAAACAGTCTGTTTCTAAAAATGGTAATGGGGCAGGTTCGGGGCGGGTATGCCTTCCCCCGTCCCCTCCCAGTTAAGAAATCCCCCGTACCGTACCCGCCCCGTACCCGATTCTTTGGGTACGGGGCGGGGGTGATTCATGGCGAGTACAAAAAAAATACCCGTTACCCGCCCCTTTAAGAAATAACTAAAAAAATATAGAAAAAAATAGAATTAAAATTATATGAAAAGTCATCCTAAGTATCATGTCAGTTTCATCTTTGACAGTTAGATTTGAAATTTCATAAAGAACAAAATATTTTTTTCTAAAAAAAAAAAGAGAGACCCGGTATCGGGGCGGGGCTGGTCGGGGAGGCCAAAACCCGTCCCCACCCCGATAAGATTTCGGGGCGAAAAATTTCGCCCTGTACCCGCTCCGATATTAATGGGGCGGGTACTTTCGGGTATCGAGTAATACCCGTCCCATTGCCATTCCTATCTGTTTCTGGTAACAAATGGGAGGGATTCACCCCCAGTTACTGCTAGAAAGGTTGGGGGCTCAGGGGAGTGAAAAAAATGTTGGGACTTTTTGTAAAATTAACCCTTGCCGGAAAAAATAATATCATTATTTGGGCTTACATAGTCAACTTGTGGGCCTTTGGTTTTTCTAGGCCCATTTCCACGTTTTAGTGTTGTGTTTGTTTACCTGTAATGAAGCCTCATCTTACCATTAATAAGACAAGACTGCCCAAATATCACGACGTGCCTTCTCGTCCCAAGCCAGGAATGGAAGGAAAAAAAAAAATTAATGTTAAGAATGATTAGATCATTTACTCAATTCACATGGCATTTTATGACGTCATCTGTTAGTCTCACTTTCTAAATGAATCAATAAAAAGAAGTAACTAACTCCTCTATTGAAGGGTTTAAATTATAGGCCATAAACTGTATTCATGTTAATTTATGGCGTCATAAAGTGCCACCTAACAGGACTCAAAAAGATCTATATATATAACTATAGCAAGTATTTAACCAACCAGGCAAGTAGATACCAGGGCGTATCAATTTTGACAAAATATTCATTATTATTGTTATTATTATTATTCAATTAATAATAATATAAAAATTTTCAATACCCAGAAATTTTCATTCCCTACACATTTAAGAGCCCATTTTGACTGGCAATAGAATCCTAAGGGCATTTTTCTTTCTTTTAAGTCAAGGCCCGTAGCCCCAACTAAATTGATTCAAAATTAATCAGCTCCCAAAAATAATCGATTCAAAATCATCGAATAGTAATTTTAAACTTTAAAGTTAGAAATTTAGTACTTGGTAATACATATAAGAAACTAATATCATATGTACTGTAACTACCATCTCTGCTTAATTAGTGGGTTGTTGAAGTTTGTTGAAGTGTTGCATGAATCTTGAGTAATATTTGACACATGATGGACATTCAGATTTTTATGGCAATGGATCGTGTATAAATTGATGATCTTGAGGATATACATACCAAATGAAGCAAAAACAGCAATTGAAGTGCTATAATACATGGAAAAAAAACTACTATTACTTGATGAAGTAAAGAGAGCAATTGACGTACTAGTATGTTGCATATAAAATCTTGCTAACTATGCCTGAGATCGGAAGAGATTAGTAAAAGTAAGAATCTCAAAACTCAAGTTAATATTATCTCCCCTCAACCATTTAGCAAAAAGGAGGATTGGAAATGTTGTCCATTGAGAAATAAATGATCGTAAAAATTATATTGTGAGTATTAGATTAGTATTTTTGCCTTGTTTAGTTTGATTCTCTTTATTCTTTCTCATTATTATAATTCCATCTACCACTTATTTAACCACTGATTTGACTGTTCAATTATCACTGCACATTTTAAATTTCAATTAAATCTCCACCACTCATTTCAACTTATTATAAGTTCTCATTATAATTTCATTGTCATAATGAAAATCAAACAAGTGCAAGCCATGTGATATTTAAGTAACTTTTTGGAATATATCGTATGCATACTATTATTGATTATAATGTAGTAATCCTTTAAGAGTATTTTTTCCCCGTATTTAATGTTTGATATAGCGTTGTGTATGTGACTTTATTAGATTTAGTATTGTAATAACAAGTAACTATTTTTCAGTTATTAAGATAACCACAAACTCGTGAGGATCACGGGAGCGGCACTGCAGGTTCGACAACAGACACGTGTGGAGGGAGGGAAAAAGGGCATTAGCACCAAGAAAGAAACCACTAATTCATGCTTTGCTGTAGCAATCAAAAAAAGGCTCAACAGCCAAGAAAATAAAATAAATAACAGCCCCACAAATTATAAGCACAAAGGGGGCTCACTTGATTAATCTAAATTATCTTCTGTTTCTTCCCATGTCTCTGTAACAGGGCCCTGTATTTGTATTTATATCTCTGGAAATGGCATCTGCTCTTCCTTTAATTGCAGGTGGCTGACGACTTATCAGGAATACCATGCTTCTGTCTGCAAATTTTAGTACCATTTATGGCACTTTTATTTAACCAATTAATTGTGGGTTTGTGATGATGGCTATGGGTGTCACTTACTGCTTTCAGGTTGCTACTACTAGCTTGCTCTTCCATCATTGGTTAGCCCACCTGAAGTTTGTTAAGATTCATATGCCAAGGGATGGCTTCCCCTACTTGACTAACCTTCTCAACATGCTGATTCAGACCAGACACGTTAACCAATTTAATGTCAGTTAGGTTAGGTTATCAGATAAAATAAAATATGAACCCTTTAAAGGTTGGAGTATCTCACACTCTCCACCCAATCGATAAAGCATAGGTGCTCCTTTTTCGATTGAGAAAGAGTAAGTGCGTAACACTGCTGGTTAATTAAACTGAGATGATACTCGATTTTGTTAAAAAGGTAAATTTGAGAAAATTGCAAAAGGTATCTTGTGTCATTAGACACACATGCATGCAGGCAAAACGTGTAGGCAAAATAAAAATTTCGATTTATCTAATATGAACAAGAATCAAACTTTATTTTCTATTTTTCTAAATATTATTCGTTAATCATTCAATTCTCTCAACCAAATACCCCCAACACAGGCTGGTGTCTGTTTGACTCAAGTAGGAAAATTTGAAGACAATTGGGTAGATGAATTTGGAGGGACTAACTGCAAACTCGTGTCGTGACCCTAAGATCTCATCCCCTATCTAGTGAGAGCAAAGCATTCAAGAGTACATCGCCCCCTCCCACAGCAAAAAAATAACAATCGTCATTTGTCCCTAACTTTTAACTCACATGTCACTTATTACTAGACAGAAAATATGAACTATTTTATTCTTATTTTTGTGGGATATATTTTATTATAGTAAAGATGGGTGGTTGTCAAAGCATGTACATCCATAAACACACAAAGAAACAGCCACATGGAAAAGTTGCCCGTGAGACGGAACAACGTTTGGGACCGTGGCTAAATCCAATGTAGGAATATTGATCTGCATGCTGAAAATTTGCATGGCGATCGGTGAGGCTCTGTACATACTTGCGTCTACCAGGCAAATAATAGGTCGGATCGAGTTGGGTGGTTGAAATAAAATTGGCCTTTATTTTTCATCAAGTTTTGGGTGGATACGCACATGCATGCACCAAAACGGGGAGGGAAGTATGGGCAGTGGGTTCCCCACAAAATGCACCAAATCACAATCTTGGTGATGGGAGGGTCCACGTGGAATTGAAAGAATTCATGGAGGGCTCCATTTTTTGTCCTTATGAATGCATGTAATGTAACGTAACATCATCCCTCTCATTTTCAATTTATCAATTTCCCCTCTTTTTTTTTTTTTTAAATAAGAGATATACAAAGCAACAAAAGAATATTACTTTTTACGTGTAGTTCTCAGGTGTTGTATGTCGGTCATAAGTTTGAAAAATTCGGGTGAGAGAATAAGTTCACGTATAGTATATTTGGGTAAAGTTTTGATGGCTATTCTTCAAATTAGCATCGCATTCTCAATGTTTTGTTTGTATAGAGGTGGAGTTTTGCGAGTCTTTTAGATGGTCCTATATCCAAATGGATAGTGATAGCATACATGTACAATCATGAGGACAAAGTAAGAAAAAGTATAATGCTATTGCAAGACGAAAAAAAGGGTGATGTAAGAAAATAGAATTCAATGGTTTGAATAAGAGTTGTAAAGGTTAAATATTCACATTCTGGGTGAGAGGTCCTGAATTCGAACCATATCTATCCCTCCCCCTTCTCTATCTCCCCCTTCTATTAAAAAAAATTTATAGAATTTAAATAATTAGCAATTGATCACAATATGTTGCAGTCAGTGTTACGTTAATTTGACTAGATTTGACTGTGTGCGCACTTGAATGGTATTGTATGACCATATATAAGAACAAACAAAATTAGCACGATATATATTTAAAAGTATTATTCTTTTTCTCCTTAACAACATATTTCTAAAGCAAAAAGTATAGTTTCTTCGAACCGGTCTAATCTATTTATTTAATAGACGTTAGTCTTCTATTATTGTTGATAGTGATATACAATAAATCACTTACTCATTTTTCAAATGATTAGATTAATTACTTATGATAATAATAATTACTACCCCCGTCCCAAAAAGATAGTCATATTATTTATTTCATATAGATTAAGAAAAGTTTATTTAATAGTATCGGAAAGGTACTTTTTAACTTTATTTCTCTATTATACACTTTCATTTAATAATTATTACTCTTTGATAATTCTATTTTTATGATAACTATGCGTATTAAATAGGGGCATATAAGAGAACTAATATTTCAACCACTTTTTAAAGAGAAAACTGGACCATATTTTGGGACAGACAAAAAAGAAAAAAATAGACCTTCTTTTGAAGACGGAGGTAGTATCAAACACCAACTTTTATGACCTAAATTTGTGCTCAAGATAGATAGTGTATATTAAATCTAAAATGTTCATGCAATCATTTTGCTAAGTATTCTTATTTAAGTTCAGTAATTAATTATTATAATCCCTTAATCCCTTATTGATTTTGACCATCTCAAATTATTGAGAATAAATTATAGTGTCCTCGAAAAGGAAGTACACACTACACACTATTTTTTAACTGAGTGGCTTAAAATAGGATTAGTAATAATCATACTAAAGGGGGATCGTTGTGACCGTTTACTGACCTTAATTAATCATTACTTTTAGTAGCACTTTTCACAAAATAGTGTTTTGTTATTGTTTTATTTATTTATTTAATATGGTAAAAGATAATGGAGTAAAAATAAAAATTAACATTGTTATGATATGAGAGTGGATCACTTGGTGCCTATCAAAATGTGACATCAAATAATTTGCTAGAAAAGACATTTTTCTTAGGATTGTTACACTGTTTTTTTCTACCCAGGAAGACAACGCGTACACACACGGCACAAAAAACACCACAAGCAATTTAATTGAAAAACCATCATATCTCATTGGGTTCTTTACTTTACTAGGCGAGTGAAGATGGGACACTGTACTCACAAATCTCACTACCTGATGTGACTGGTTTTGATTTTCTACCAGAGTCTAAAGGTGTTATGCCAATATTGGGTTCCGCGCACCAAGTGTTAGTCTGGTGGAATCGGGATAATCTAAGTAAGTCGTTCAATTATCACCATCCAAGTATATGTCTTGCGGGTGACAAGGCAATGCAGCTGCTTGAGCGTGGGTTGAAGGTCAAGGAGTATGAGCTGTTGAGAAGGAACTTCAGTGAAACCGGTTGTTTTGGAGATGGCATTCAGGAGGATATTGATCTTGGAACGCTCTTCCGATCTGACCCATCAACTGGAATTTATGGTATGGACTTCTATGTTGTTTTGGAGCGTCCGGGTTACCGTGTGGGCAGACGTCGCAGGTGCAAATTTCGTGTTGGAATCCGGCACCGAGTCACAAAAGAGGATGCCATGAAGTGGTTCCAGGTTAAATACGAAGGAGTTGTCCTTAATAAGTCGTCCAACATTACAAATTAATTTTAAAAGCCGAATCGAACCTTTTTGACCACGTATGCATACTTTTGTGGATTGCCTGTTTCCTCTTGAGCTCAATGTTTTTGGGATAATTGCATTAGCTCATTTTGCTATTTTTACTCAGTCTTCTTATTTAAATTTAGTTGAACCCTTTATCATTTTGTTTAGCCAATTTATGAATATGATATGTTGCGGATGTTTTTTAAAAAAAAAAAAGTATATGTATTGCGGGATAATTTCACCAGACGCGTTGCGAGTGATCAATTTTAACTAATGGACAGCTTCTGTATTTAAATTTAAAATAGCCTGCTAAAGATGATATTGAAGTGAATACAAAAAGAATAAAATTCGATTAAAGAATTTTGTTTTGGTTCAAAAGTTGTTGGAGAGAGGTTACTGTTTGATTTCTTCTAGTAATAAAAAAATTTGGGTGAATTTCAAGGTTGACCATAAAATAATTCCAACTTTACTGCAACATAAAAGACACCAATTACAATTAAAAAGAATTAGTAGTAAATAATTTTCTGCACGCGATTGTACTTGAAATTTTAGTAGTACTAAAAAGTACCACCAAACAATAATCTAACCGGGCCGACTATAGAAATAAGACTGGGTTTCTTACGGAGTCTCGTCTCTAATTACAAACTGACACCTCACCTGACACACACCACATGACAGCATCTCATTGGAAATCAAGCTCTGTAAAGAACCCGGTCATGATTCCTTAGAAATTTCCATTATCTAACTAAAACTAACATCCAAAAATATTAAAAAGAGAAATAAAATTACAATTTAGGATGTGAACTTATACCATAAATTTAAATTTGTTACAAGTTAAAATAATAAGAGTAATATGATAAAAGCAATTATATTGACACTACAAAATATAATTGTCACATCACAATTTAAACTTTTTTTGTTTACTTAACATACGATTAAATAAAATTACAATAATAGCCTCCATTTAACTATGTTTTACATTATTTTTTTTATTGCCTCACCACACTGAAATTCAAACCCTTTTATCATTTCATTTTTCTATTTCATCTTCGTCATTATGCATATCTTTTATTCTTTCTGATTCCAAATATTAGTTACAGGCACCAAACGCTACTTGTTTCCTATCAAGACATTGTATGATTTTATATTTCTTTTTGTTTTTTAATCATCATCTTCTTCCTATTAATTGTTTAAGTGGAAAAAAAAATGAGTATTAGATTACCATTGGAAAAAATTGAATTTTTAGATTTTTCGAAACAAACTGCCTTTTAGTTGCTAATTAGCAATAATCCTGCAGATCTCACGATTATCCTATCATGAGAAAACACGCCATGGCAGTCGAATGAAGCGAGAAAGACAAATGGGCTTTTTTTTTCAATATATTTGGAATTAGACGATTGCGTTTTCAAGGCTTGGGGGGAAAGGGAGGTGGACTCTGCCAGAGTGCTTGTAGACTTTCCGACAAAGAGTTAAAAAATTAGGATATTTTCTAAGAAAACAAATTGGGCTCCAATTTCAGAGCTTGATCTCCAATAATACAGCGTCACTTCACACGTGTTAAGTAAGATGAGGCCTTGTGATTGGAGGAGCCCGATCTATTTTTTTATAAGAACTGAAAACACCGGGGTGAAAATGGTGGTGGTGATTCGGGAAGTAGTGGAGAGTGGCTTTGGTAGAAATGGGAAGGAGGATATAAAATTAGGAAACACGCCCCACATTCTTTATTTTATTATTTTTTTTTGCTTTTCTTATATTTCTTATTTTTTATTTTATATTGGACATATATGTAAGTATTTTGTCGTGTGATTATCCATTTTAACTTTAATATGTGGTTCGGTTAAATTGTAATGTGCCAATTAAATTTTACAGTAATAATATAATTGTCCATATTATAATGATAAACATATGCATAAGATATACTCTGTGATTTACACGTATTGCCAAACTACCCATTAAATCATCAAAGATTTAGGTAGTGTTTGATCATCTTTATTATTTCTCTTTATAATCTCACCTACTACTGATTTGATAACTATTCATCTACAATCATAAATTTTAAACTTATATTAAATCTACACCACTTATTTTACCTTTTTATAATTCAACTTGGATAAATAGCTTCATTCAAACAGGCACTCAATCAACAAAGAAATTAGTGATATCAATCACAGTTGACAATAGTAATAAACCATTATTAGTAGAGGTCAAAATGGAATTCACGATTGAGTCGTGTCAGTGTGACTGAATCCAAGGAGATAAGATTTATTTGAAATATAAATAATATTTATATTTTTCATATAGACATCAATCTAAGACGATCCAATTTACGAAAGTATGGCGTAGTAGGAACGTAAAACCTAAAAAATAGATAGAATTTTTGCTGTGGCTGACTTGGGATCAAATCCTGGAGGATAACATATTAAAACTATGGAGGGTATTGATTAATAATTGTTTTGGAAAAAAGAAACAAAGAAGAATAAAGAAAGGAGAGGATAATTTTCTTGAACCTAATTTTCCTCAAAATGCAGAATGGACCAAATGCACCGCACCTTATCGAACAACTGGAACAACAACAATCAGGAGAATCCGAGAATCAGATTATATATCTGCGCCTGCACCACAAATAACCCAGTACCTTAAACCTTGAAAGATCACTAATACTATGATTTCAAGTTTTTAAACAATTGATTGGCAAGAGCGACTTTGGAAGAAGACTAGCCGTAGAAACAGCAGAACCGTTTGTGTTACAATGGCCCCCACATGGAAATAAAGCAACATAAAAACTGTTATATTTTTTTTTTCCTCCACAATGCACAGACTTCAAAATAATATGGACTCATCACAAAAAATAAATAATCCGTTATTCTGATGAAATGAAATTTTAAGGGAAATTGGTTTAAATTGTTTATATGATTTTGCACAAAAGCTTTTGTACCACTAATTTTAGAGTGCCTTGTTCTCTCGGCCACCTTCCACCATTCTAATTTGCAAGCCTTTCGCCGCCTTCTACGAGCCCCTCTCTCTCTCTCTCACACACACACTTCATCTGTAAATTTTCAAGAAGCAGATTTCTCTTTTCTTGGAGCTCAAAATTAAGTGGCTAGCTGGTGAAGATTGTACTTTTCACAAAGAAAAAGCTGTAGAATGCATTTGGATTAGCAAAATCTTCGGTGGATTCAAGAAAAATCATTATTGGCCGCTGTGACAAAGGGATTTATATTTAGAAAAATCTTGAAGATTGGGTTTTGGGAAATTTTACCGATAAAAGATTGAATCTTTTGGGAGTTGCCAACGGATTACTGTGACAGATTGTCCTTTGTGTGAGCTAATTTGAGAGGTGTGTTTTGTATTTCATCAAGTTATTAATTTTTTTTTTTCACTTTGTGTAGTGGGGATTAAGTTAAGGAACAGTGGCTTGTTGATAACATTAGGGAATATCATGTGGGTTTATATCCTAATGATTGAATTTGAATAAAAAAGATTGAATCTTAGATATGCTTAAAGAAATTCAATTTGGTAGTGTCTTTAGATTAGATTATTCTTAAGCATTAAAGAAATGGGTTTTGACTGGAAATTAATAATATTTTTACTCCTGTTCTGGATTTTATATACTTATGGATTGAGACATTACGGCGTGAAGCCAAATATATAATATTTGTGCTCGTATCCTTCTCTATTTCAAATTTTTACACATATCCTGAAATCAGCTGGAAAATTTCGTGTAGCTTGGTGTTTTTTCAATTATTGATGTCCTCCTGTATTTTGTAAGTGTTCATCCCAAGGTCGGTTAGTGCTGTATTGTTGTATTAACTTTTCATCCATCCAGAACTTGACAGAGTTGTTTCAGCTTGGATCTTGAAATTATATATTAGTATCATGTGACAGAACACATCGTTGCAAATTTTCAGCAATTCGAATTGCCAGTTATATGAATTTTCCATCATGCCCCTCTCTGAGTTTTTGAGACTGGCCAGAGGGAATCTTGAATCTGGGGAGCAGAATGAACGCCAGAATGATCCTCCTGCTCGGTGAGCTTGTGTAATAGCTTTTGTTTTAATCTGCCTTATTATGCTTATAATTGTTTTTGTTTCAGCTTGTGTAATAGTTTTTGTTTTAATCTACCTTATTATGCTTGTTGAAGTAATTTGTAATTGTTAGTTTATGTATCAATGTGATCTCAAAAGATATCGGTGGATCTTCATGCAGGACTGAAAATGAGTTGGTTGAGCTGGTATGCGAGAATGGTGAGATAGTGATGCAGGGTCAATCTAGTAGGGGAACAAAGAGTTCTCTTGTACAGAATTTACCATCTCATATGCCTCGAATTCGAGATTCCAGTACTGGAAATTCTACCACTTCAAGGATTGCGAAATTTGGTGGGGTTGAGTATATCTTGAATGATATTTCACCAATAGTTCCATCCGGGGAATTGGATGTAAGTCCAGATGATGAAATGGCTCCTTGGTTAAATTATCCCATAGATGATGATCTGCCACAAGATTACTGTTCTGAGCTCTTACCAGAAATATCTGGTGTGACTGTGAATGGAATGACTGCTCAATCTAGCTTTGCTTCAAACAAGAGAGGTAATTTCGACCAGTCAGAAAATAACGTGCACTGTGGCATGACTGCATCGAAAGCTTCTTCATCTAGAGCTCGCCTTTCATTTCCATGGCTGCCTCAGCAAGGCCAGACACCATCAGATCCATCCCTAGGACCTGGAGTTTCAGATATTATTAGCAATCATGCGAGTAACATTCCAGACGCTTCATTTGGAAATTCATCACAAGGTCAAGCAATTGTAGATGATTCTACCAATATAAAGATGGAGAAACAGAATATAGAGATTCCCAGTAGTAGTTCAAATTTGTTAAACTTTTCTCATTTCTCAAGACCAGCTGCTCTTGTCAGAGCTAACCTTCCAAACACTGATAGAATGGCTATTTTGGGGTCATCAGGCATGAAAAGGATAGGAAATAATGAGAAAGTTTCTTCTGCCAATAACAGCAACCCTGTCAAATCCACGCTTCTTAAAGGGTTAAATAGTATGGAAAAGGATATGGACATCCAGTTTCCATCTACTATGGTATCCAACAAGCTCGATTCAAGTCCACCAGTATCTAAACCACCTCAAGAGTCAGTTCCTGCTGAGCAGAAGGAGGGTTTACACCCAGAAGCTTGTGCTCGGAATCCTAGATCTATTATTCAAAGTAATGCTCCAAATGCAAGTAATGGAGTTCCGGGTAGTGAGAAAACAGTTGAGCCTGTGGTCGCATCTTCTTCTGTAGGCTCTGGCAACAGTGCTGACAGAGCTTCATGTGATCAGATGCATAATTCCAAGAGAAAATTTCGTGAAGCAGAGTCTGATTGCCTCAGTGATGTATGTGTGAAGAACAAACCCATTCATAATGCCTTTCAACTGATCTCTCAGTATATCTTACGATTTTATATGCAGGATATTGAAAATGAATCAGTTAGCATCAAAAAAGCAACTTCTGCTCGCGGAGGTACTGGTTCCAAGAGAAGCCGAGCTGCAGAAGTTCACAATCTTTCTGAAAGGGTGAGCGGTGACAACTAAGAACTGTGTTTGAAATAGATCTCGTCTTATGTTTCTTCACTTTCAGAATGTATGTATATTGATCATACCATTTATAATGTGTAAACAGAGGCGAAGGGATAGGATCAATGAGAAAATGCGTGCATTACAAGAACTTATACCGAACTGCAATAAGGTAATAGTACAGTTCGATGAATCATGCTTTCTTATGATCTTCGTGATAAGTAGCACAAGTCCTCCAGCTTAAAGCATTAATTAAGGGCTAAAAGCCAGAAACTGAAGTTCAAGGGCAGAAAGCCAGAAACTGAGAGCAGTGATATCTGAAGTTTTTAATCAGTGAACTCAACCATTCCTTTGATCTTGAGCTCTCCCTCCAACAGGATTTTAGATCTCTTCCTATAAATTTGTGAACTTCAAAGTTAATGGTGCTTATGACTTTTTCTATCACAAACAGGCAGATAAAGCTTCAATGCTTGATGAAGCCATTGAATATCTCAAGACCCTTCAGCTTCAAGTACAGGTAAGGTAAAGCTTCTCTCAAGTGTTCTTAGTCAGTGTTTTTCCTCATCCAAATATGGCATGACTGGAGGCTTTTGATTCAAAATAACAAGATATAGATTCAGTTATACTCCTTTTATAGATGCTGCTGCATTCACTTTGTCTGAAATTTGTTATATTTACGAATAGACATTTACTTCTTTCATTGACTTTAACCAATGTGGATTAGTGTTTTTGTATCTATGCAATTACAACTCCTGCATATTCCTGATTTGCGCAGATTATGTCCATGGGAGCTGGGTTTTGCATGCCCCCAATGATGTGTCCTACAGGAATGCAACACATACATCCTGCTCACATGCCACATTTCTCACCCATGGGCGTTGGAATGGGAATGGGAATGGGTTTCGGGATGGGTATGCTGGACATGAATGGTGGAACTCCTGGATGTCCTATTTTTCCAGTTCCTCCCATGCAAGGAACACATTTCTCTTCTCCAATGGCCGGGCCTACAAGTTTTCCCAGAATTGCTGGTTCTAGCCGACAAGTATTTGGGAATCCTACTCATGGACTTCCAGGCTCAGTTCCACTAGCATCCTTTGTTCCTGGAGCCAGTCGCCCTCCAATAAGTTCTCCTGTGGGTTTAAATACCTCAACGGGTGGAAGTCAGTTAGATGTGCCTAGTACATCTCTGGCCACGAATTCCAAGGACCCAATTAACAAGAATTCACAGCGGATGCATAATGCTGAAGCTAGCAGCTCAATGAGCCATGCATCTAGTCAGGTTTGCTCGTGTTTCGTGTTTTCCCTCATTCATTCTATTTACTTTTGGAAAAATCGTCATTGGGCCGGGCAAATTATTAGAGGACTCAGAATGCTATAACATGATGTTCTGATAAAGTTATGTTTTCGATGACTTAATGAGCAGCATTACATGAATTTCTAGGTTGTCCAGGGTTGTACGTTTTCCACTTGTCCTTTCTACTTTGAATGTGAGAAAACTGATAGAAAAGGAGAACGGAAATCAATTAGGCATTGGAGTTTTCAAGAATTCTTAAATCTTGTTTCTTAAGTCATAAGTGGCTGTTGTTTCACGCAACTGATTATTTGCTATGTCATGTTTTAATGCCTGAAGCTGTGTTTGGCAAATTGGGCAGCTTTATGGTATTTTCGAGAGCTTGATAGCACGTTTGGGGCTAATGGTCTGCAGTTAAGTTTGTTTGTCCTAGTGAAATTCTGAACTTCCAAAAGAGTTTCACACCTACACTAATTTTGCAAATTCTTGAGGTTTTTGTGTCCACAAATAAGATAAATGATCACCCACTCTGTTACTCTGCACAAACAAAATCACTGTTGCAGTGGCTTATCTATCTCTGCTATCCTTTTTTCTTCCCCATCATGTACTTTTTCTTCGCTGTTGTTTTCTTCACAATTTTGGGTTTCTTTCAAGTAATTCATACTATGCCTAATTGGCGCCTCAGTGGAAAATCATTTTATACTGCTATACAGATTCAGCAAGTGATGGGTGTTATTTGATTCTCTCTTATCCTACTTCTATTCAAATAAAAGATAAAAATGTAAGTGCTGATGGATATTAATTGATTACAGAGTCATCACTAATATTTTATGTACGCATTTTGACCTTCTTGGGTTGCATTACAATAAAATTTTCTTATCTATATTTATAAGATTAACTGTAGGAATAGTTAGAAAATTAAGTGTCATGAAAAGCCTTACTAGACTTCTTGCAAATTGTAAGGCTACACATGTGGTCCAATTTTATGCATTTATGAGATACCATGTTATTCTTGTCCTGCAATGCTGTAATCCTTTGTTTGTTTCAAGTTAGGTGCCCCAGAAATGATACTTCTGTTTCTGCATAACTGTTGTAATTATATCAGAAATATTGAACTACAAAATAGGAATATATAAATTTTGAATATGCCTCTAAAGCTCTAATCTTGAACCCTGTGGGCAGCAGGGAAGGATGAAATAGGGAAACTTATATTCTAATATATGGATGCATGTAGGGAAGTGAAGAGAATACAACTCTGTAACACATTTCTTCCCTTAAAATGTGTTGATCTGTGTCTTAACCAATTATTTCCCTCATTGATCTTAGGAGCTTCTGGCTCAATGAATTTCTCTGTTGGAGGGTTCTATTTCATTGTTATTCTCAATGTCTTACCCCAATTATCTCGCTTCTTCAGCTGCAATCATCTGAGGTTCTCACCCACCCTGCCGAGGTGAAAGAGAATACGCTAGGAAATGATGTTAGTGCAAATGCAGAAACTAACCCTGCCAATGCAACTGACATTAGCACAAAAGCCGGTTAGCTCATCACATTGTCCCTTGATTTACATGCATGCGCCATTTATGTACAGTCAGTAATAAATCGAGATTTATGTCCACACAGATTCTGATTGAACGAAAGAACTAAATATCGTTGATGCCATAGAATGGCTTGCTCCGGTCGACAGTAGCTCTCATTCTGTGCCAGAGGGCCCACGGCTGTAGTTATGGAAACCAGGCTTTTATAGATCGTTGAGCGAGGTGAAAAATACAGTATTAACCTTTTGCTTTCTGAATCTGAACACCTGGACCTGTAAACTATAAAATGCACAGGTCTTGATATTTTGAAGAAAAACTGTGATCTCCTCCCCTTCTGGCATGTAAATTCATGACTCCTGTAGTTGTATTCACCATCAGAAGAGTAGAACTTAGAACTTTGCGGATGTAATATCAAGTTGAACAAAACTTATAGATTGATAAATACACCCTCATATT
The DNA here is from genome assembly GCA_963692815.1 of Nyctanthes arbor-tristis. Lineage (NCBI taxonomy): Eukaryota > Viridiplantae > Streptophyta > Magnoliopsida > Lamiales > Oleaceae > Nyctanthes > Nyctanthes arbor-tristis. The sequence continues at coordinate 342 of CAVNYN010228814.1, read as the reverse complement.
CTGTAAGATCTTTTTACCTTTTCAACAGCATCTGTGTTGAACTTGTATAAGATTGTTTTTCGTTTAGAATTCACGCGCACATGAGCTGGCTGGCCTGCTCCGGGCCACAAGGGTTCACATAACACCCGACATGTCTTACATGTAAGGCTCAGACCTTTCACCCTTAGGTATGCTTCTCACCTCGTCCACCTGCTGCTGCTTTGGATCCAGTGGAGGAAGAATGTTGCCTCCCTCCCTCCCTCCCTCTCCCTCTCTCTCTCTCTCTCTCTCTCTCTCTCTCTCTTCCCCCCTTCTGTTTTGCCTTTTTAAGAATGTTGCCTTTTTTTTGCCCCCTCTTTGGGG
>CAVNYN010228813.1:0-37114 GCA_963692815.1 Nyctanthes arbor-tristis | reverse complement strand
CTAAAATCTTTCCCTTTAACTCTTAGTAACCCCTTTACCTATTAAACTCGATAATTAAGTCCTTATATTTCCGACTATAATAGTGAGACATCATATCTTTACTTTAAGAATCTTTTCCGTCTCAAAATTTACTACCCGATTAAACTTAATCGTTCTTGTAACAAATTTCTATAACCGATGAAGAAATTGACATACATTCGAGTAATCGTCAATTAAACCAAAAATGTCTTCAAATTCATATAAAATGTCTCGAGTAGACATTCCATTATGAGACTATTCATCGATTAATTATAGTTGAATGTCAAAACCAATTATTAATCCGAAGATATCACTATTTCAAATAGATGAATTTCACGGGATGTTACATGAGGTGCCTTATTTTTAAAAAATGAGACAATCATTTCCTAATTGTTACAATGAAGCCTCAAACTACCTGAATTACCTAATTAATCTTTAATTATATGGTAGGAAATAAGGACTATACGTGCTTGTGTTTTCTCTTTGACATGGAAAAAATAAAGTCATCCTTATGGTCAACAACAATCTCTATATATATATATATATATATATATATATATAATGGGAAAGAAGTTGTGGTACCTGTTTACCACACTTCTCCCGCCTAAAACATTGTTAGTAAGGGTATTATAGTATTTTTATAAACACTGGCTTGAGAAAAAAATCTTTGGAAGTGCGTTTTCATTCATTTTGCAAGGCAGTGGCGCTGATGAGGGTTTCCTTTTGCTATCATTTTACTTCATACGCGTTTCATCGATTGTTTGTTGATCGGTGGATTGATTTCAGAGAGTTCCTCTGACTTATCTTTACTGATTTTGTGAATCTTGGGTGATTGTTCTGAGCTAAGCATTTTTCTCATAGTTATCTCCTCGATGGTCGGCTACAATCTCTATTTCCAGTTTGTAGAATTGGGATTTCTATTACTTCGATTTATTGCTCGTTTTATTTTTTTTATTTTTTTGTTAATCTCTTATTCTCTAATCTATTTCCTCCGTAGTTATCTTGTGCTAGTTAGATTATCATGATCCATCTACCTATTTCGGTTTTCCCTAATCCGATTACATTAGGGCTTTTGATCATTGGCTGGGATATTCATGAGATTCCTAATAAACTGAGTTATTTCATGTGTATTAATCTTCTTGGAGTTCGATTATCTTGATTCATTTATCTATTTGAAATTATATATTTTTCCTAATCCAGTTCGATTAGGGATTTTGAGTGGCGGGGTTGAGGTGTTCGTTTCACTATATAAATGAGTGTTCGTTGTTTTGCTTCATCGTCACCTACCTCTCCGAGTTATCTAACCTATTGTCATATATTCCATTTACTGTTTCTGCCTTATTTTGTGTTTGTATCATGGCCCTTCTGTGGAATCTTGTGAAGGAAGTTGATGACAAATGCTTGAAGTGGACTTTCCTGGTATGAATTGTTCGCAAATGGTACATTCCCTGTCGAAATAACCCTAAGGAACATTATTCAATGGAATTGATTTTCTCCGACGAAGAGGTTAGTGTTCATTTTCTCCTTTCCGAATGAAACTCTACCTGTTTCTATACTCATAGTCTTCATTTTCTCCTTTCCGAATAAAACTCTACATGTTTCTATACCCATTCCCTTTGATTTGTTGTGGTGTATCTGTTTCTGTTGCTCTACATGTTCCCTTTGATTTACTGTTTCTTTCTGTGTTTTGTTTTATGCAATAGTGTATGTTCCTTTTGATTGAACTTTTCATCCTCCAGTTTTATTGATGTGTTATGTGTTAATTTTAATCTCCTCACGGCCTCCTCGAACATGAGCCTCTTGACCTGGGATCATATGAGTTCCACAGAATCCTGAGGTATTCTTAGTTGGTCTTTTTTCTAATGTTTTTCGTTTTCTTCCTTTTTCCCCTTTTATTTGTGTGCTCTTCTCCATTTTACTGCAGTTGTACTTAATGACTTTGTTATATGGCTCGTTTTGTCTTTGTCTTGGCATTTTAGGGATTGCTGGTTTGATGGCTGCTGTTTGTTATGTATATTTAATTACATATTTATAGTTTCTGCTGTCCCCCTTTCATTGCTCTATCTGATTCCATTTCATTGATCTTCATTCCCATTAGCTATTCCAAGATTTTTTTATACATTACGTCTGCTTGGTTGGAAATTTTGCATTGGCAGCTAAAGGTGTATTTCACATGTACTGTGTTATTGTGGAAGCTATAACTGCATTAGTGTTTTACGTGATGTTTATTATTCAACCCTCACTCCACGAGTTTGTTACAATCCCATAAAGGAGACCCATTATTTGGCACACTTAATATTAAATAGTAATATTAAAGCCTTTGATGGTTAGTATGTCTTCACTTTTTGCCCTTGCAGTTGGATTTCCATTTCACATATATATGGATAGTTAGTAGGCATTGGTTGTGGAATGCTGGTTTCACTGTTGCATTTTTTGGTTTTTATATATAAATTTTGGATTATCCAGTTTCACTATCTAGATATACCCAGATTCTGTCCTAAATGAAATTAAGCAAGAAAAGAGACCCATGATTTGAGACAACTTATAGGTTGCTGAGTTCATTTTTGCATTCAAGTGTTCTGTCACTAACTTTTTAACTATCCATATTTTTATATGAATTTAGTTGCTTTGGGTTTTTTGCATCTATGTATAGATATTGCTAAAGTTCTTTATTGCCTCTGCCTGTGTTGGTAGTCTTGCATTGGTATTTCAGTATGTATTTGCTTATGCCTGTGTTGGTATTCGTGCATTGGCATTTCAGTATAGGGCTTTTGACATGTACCTGATAGCTAGATGGCGTTATTTTTGTATTGCTGGTTTGATATTGGAGTAATTAATTGAATGATTTAACTGTTGGTCGTAAGGTTTATTGTGATTTACTCATTTTATGTTATATATATGGGTACACGTATACAAGCTTCTGTTCCCCGGAGGCTGATTCCTTTGTTTGATGAAAAACTATTTGAGAGATCGGAAGAGCGTCGTGTCATTTCGATGTAAGAGGACATGACGGGTTGAATAAGCCTACTTCCCATTATAAGAGGCTATTTTTTAAGGACTCAACTCGAGCCTTTGAGCATGATTTGAAGATCATCCCAGTCTTTCTAAGGTCTGTGTTTGATTTCCGGCCTTTCTCTGATATTCTCACTTCTGAAGATGACAATGATTCTTTGTTGTTTGGTAAGGAGCTGTATTTGTTGTATTCCTTTTCTTCTTTTTCTTTTGTTGTATTCCATTTTTCCTTTATTAGTGCTTAGTATTTTTTATTTTTTATTTTTTTAGCAGATCTCATTAGAGAGGCCATACAAGTTGGTCGTCCTAGACAATGTCGGGGTTCTGATAAGTCCTCACGTTCTATAGATTTTGTACTTCGTGACACTGAGTACACTTACTTCTCTTTTCTTTTTAGGTTTTATTTATAATAATTGATTACCTTTCCTTTATTTGTTTATTTAATATAATTGATTATTTATGCATGTTAATTGATTATTAATTAAATTATTTTTTACTTTTTGTTTCCTCTAAAAAGAAACACTCGGATTAACTGTATTACGTGGGATGAGTATGTCGATTTTTTTTCTACTTTCTTTGAAAATCCAAGTGTTGAACCAGTGGTTGTTATCATGCAACTCTGTCGTTCGCGATCATACTGTGGTAGGAGTTTGCCCCTGAGAATTTTCTTTTTTATTTATATTTATTTGATTTTCCCTTTTTTTGATTTATTGCTCTTATTTTAGAGGTGAAATTAGTTTTTACGGTACTTATTACGCCACTAAAATAATTGTTAATGGTAACCAGCCTGAGATTTTGAAATTCCATAGTAGGTCTCATTTAATTTCCTATAGTTTAAATGTTATTGCTTATTATCCTATACATTTCACATGCTTCTCCTGGGTTTATGATAATTGTATGGCAAGATTGTTGATGAGATCCGGGGTCACTCAACAGAGGCATTATTATATATGTTCATATTTTCATTAAATGTTAGTTATTGATTTGTTTATTTTTTGTTTCCATTTTTGGAATAGGATCACACTTATAGTTCTATGTGTCCTGGAGAAGTTCACAGATTAATTGATAAGAAATTGCTGATGAAGTTGCAGTCTAGGGTGAGGACTGAGGCTGAACAAAGAATGCAATTTTCTGTGTTATCAGTTATTGGTGTTGAGGATCAGACTCAAAAGTATGTTTGTGCTTCTAAAGTTGCAACTGAGGTTATTTTAATATATTTAATAGTTGTGATTTTACTATTTTTTTTTTTTTAACTATTTTGGCATCTAAGGCTCTTTTCTTAATGTAGAAAGCTGACTCCGATACCAATTTGGCTGAGCTATTTGACGGCCCAAGTGATGCTTCTTCGAAGGTGATTTTATTCTCCATAAAATTTTTCCTAAGTCTTTAATAATTTCCTTTGCCTTCAACTGTTTTACTATTGATTTAGGTTGATGAATCAACTACAGGGATTAGTGATGCATCGAATAAAAGTTCTGTGAAAAGGTCGCTATTTGGTGATGTCCCAGACAGCAATGATTTGTCTTTGAATCAGCGCTCTTCAAACGAACTCCAGAAAGTAATTAAAATTGAAAAGCCCTAGCGAATGGCTGGACACTTGAATACATTTAGTTTTTGGAATTGGATTTTAAACATTAATGTTGATTTGAATTGTTCTTTTTATTGGTTTTTATTGATTTTAAATACATTTAGTTTTTATTGGTTTTATTGCACTGGTTGTGCAAATTATATTGCTTGATTACTTTTTTCAATTGGGATTGCTGCTTTTTTTTTTCCTTAGTAACTGGGAAGACTTTTAATAGTTTTAATTGTTGTGGTTAAGCTGTTTTGTTGCTATTGAGGATCCTGTTTCTGACAAAATACATATTATTAACCATTACTTAGCTGTTTTGGTGAATGATGGGATTGGAAATATGGTTGCGTTTCTTGGCCATGTATAAATCACATTTGTTGTGCCACTTTTCAAACCGTAAAACTTGCAGCAACAAGTTATGTTCCTAGACTGACGTTAGGAGTTGTAATATGTTATGGAATTAGTAGCATTGATGTTTTGTAATAGTGTTTAAAAGAGTTGTAATAGTGTTGTAAATGTAATATTTTCCCCTTTTTCTTTTTTCTTTCCGTGTAATCAATGTTGTAAATGTAATATTTTTCTTTTTTTAGTTTTTTTCTATGTAATTCCATGAATGAGATACTGAAAGTTCTTACTTTCTATTATAAAAAAATTGTTACTACCACTTAATTTTTTCTCGGGCTGAGTATTTGATTTAGATGGTGTTCTTACTTTACTTTTGATTTTACTTTTTTTTTTAAATCTTACTAATCACTTACTCTTTCTAAATTGATTGTAATTTTAAGTGATAAGTTTGATTATATGTATATAATTACATAAATGTTCAATATATGGCAAAAGTTGGAAAGATATGATTAAATAAATTTAATTAGTTAACCAAATGATTACGTACTCATCTATGAATAAGATATTATATTAACTCAAATGATAAGATTAACAACTAATTATGATTTAACTCTATATAAATAATTATGTCCCACATATTATAAATACTATATAAAGGTTTGTGAAAAAATAAGTATTATATAAAGTCTATCATTTAATAGGTACGGTGTAATATATAATTTATATATTTAGAGGGTAACATAATATAATTGCACAGGTCAATTGCATAATAATAATAATAATGTGTCCTATGATACATTATTGTAACATTACGCTGTAATCATCAGGACTATCTCTTCTAAATAATATTACGATTTACAATTTAATTATTATTTGATTGGACAATCTCCTGTGCAACGCACGAGTGAAAAACTAGTTTCTAATAATAATAAAGGTTAAATGCAACAAATGGGATGTAGCTCAAATGGTAGACCGCTTGCTTTGCATGTGAGAGGTGGGTTTGATCCCCCGCATCTACAACTTATTTTGACAATGAAATTTCAATCCTTTGAAGGAAAAAAAATGTCCACTTATTTCTTTTGCCTTGCCAGCTGACAAAAAAATGTCCCTTTATTTCTTGATAATTTTCACTCTAGGTCTTTAACATTTCAACTTTATATCAATTTTGTCTCTATTTTTTTAGGCCTACTAGGCCCCCAATTTTTTATTTATTATCGTATTATGTCCGCAACCTCACTTTTCATTCACAACCTTTCAATTTTTATCATTAACCCCTATAATTATGATTATTATACCCTTAATTCTTTATTTCCACTATAAGTCCCATAACATTTCAATTTTTATACAATTTTGTGCCCTTCATTTTTTTGGGTATATAGGACCCCTAACATTTCATTCATTATTGTGGTACGTCCCTAATAACACATGTTATCCTCAACCTTTCGTTACTAATGTTAATTCCTATTAAAATTGCTATCATACCCTTAATTATTTAAATAAAATAAAAAATAAAGAACAATATAAAATAAGAACTCTACCCACTCTAGCCGGTTATGATAACAAAAAAAACTTAATTTACACCAAATTTGATAGATATCTAATCCGCGTAAAAAAAAGTTTCTGATTCGAGACCCAGTGTAAAATATTGGATCGAGTTTTTTGATTCTTCACTTCACATAGCGGATATAAATTGGGGTAGATTCACAAAAAAATAAAAATAAAAATATCATTTTCAATTTACAAACAATGAAATCGAATCTCAATGCGCTAATTCTAATTTTTTTGTAGATCCACAATTGGTGGATCAGATCGAATTGAGACATATAACAAATCGGGGGCAAATTAGGGTGAAAATCACAAAGAGAGTCACGAAATTAAATTAGAATTAAAGTATTAAGGTTATGTTTATTTTTTATAAATCAAAAATCAATTTTTTTGAGCGGATCTACCCAATGTGTATCTGCAACGTCATTTGCGGTAGATCAAGAATTTGGATCCGATTCCTCACGTTGATACTTAGATCGACAATTTTCTTCGATGTGGATTTGATATCCATTGAGACCGTTACATATCTAGGTTTTTTTGTTATCATTATTTTTTACTGTTGTCGTTGAGTTGTGTTGGAGCGGGTTAGGCTAGGTGGACTTTCTATTTTATATTATTCTTTATTTTTTATTTAAATAATTAATGGTATAATGATAATTTTAATAGATATTAACAGTAACAATTAAAACGCTAGGTATGAAAAATGTTAATGGAGATATAACGCGACAAAAAATGAAAGGTTGAGGCTCTTATACGCCCAAAAAAATGGTGGGGACAAAATTATATAAAAATTGAAATGTTAGGGACCAGCAATGGAAATAAATAATTAAGGGTATAATAGTTATGTTGATAGATGTTAATGGTGAAAGTTGAAAGGCTGTGGACAAAAAGTGACGTTGGGGACATAATACGATAATAAATGAAATCTTGGGGGCTTAGTAGGCTCAAGAAAAGAATAGAGATAAAATTGATACAAAGTTGAAAAGTTGGGGACCTAGAGTGAAAATTACATTTCTTTTGCCAATTGTGGGAATTCTTTTTGTCGAATAGGATTCATTTGGATGTCGCGGTATTGGAAATCAGATTTGCACGAAGGAAGCTCAAAAGTTGCTTAAAAATCTGCCACTGCAAATTGTACTCAGTCTTGGGGGTATCATCGTTTCACCTTAAAGTAATCTGCTATCGGTTTGCAGCGTCAACATTATACACAAATTTTCTCCAAAAGCCGTCATCACAGTTTTGTTAATTGCAATTTGAAAGACTGGTAACACTAAGCAGGTTGGAGCCTTTTTGTTCTACAGAGGATTATTATATATGTACAAATGGTTGAATAACAAAAGTAAGATATGCTATGCATATCATGTTGAAATCCTAAGTCAAGGAAAATTTGGATTGCGTTGCATAACTGCTTGAGGCATCAATTTGCTTGATTATATTATGAGGAAAATGAGAATATAAATTCTGTTCTTTTGCTGTTTAGTTCTCCAGCGACTTTTGTCAAATACGTTGGTCTACACATATGGCATCATTAGATTCATTGTCACGTGCATTGGTTTGGAGAACAGGTCCATCTAACCTTGTTTGGCTCAATCTCCCAGATTATGTATAGCATCTCTTCTTCGTACTATGCATTACAGTTTCACTAAAATGCAGAAAGCCATCTTATATTCAAACAAACTGCTGTCTGCAATTTGCATGAGAATATGAGATATTTTGTGAATATAATCATGTTTATAATAGAATGGCATGATGTTTTTATGGGTCCTCTCTTACTCCTCTTCCGGGAATAAGCTATGTGTCTAGCTATTAGAATTTGGATCTTGCATTTGTTTTAACTACATCATAGATGTGATATTACTTTGAGCCTATGCTGTAAATGGCACTACTTCTATTAACTTCATCCAAGCAAAACTCAGAGATTAGTGATGAAACCAATTACATAGTTGATATAAATGAATCAGTTTGAATTCTGAAATGCAGTGACGGAGTGACCTTCATACACAAGCACAAAAATGCATCCCTGGTTGCTGAAACTATCAAGGTTCTTTTATATCAATTGCCTGATGGTAATTAATATTTTTGGGACAATGTTGCAATGGGGATGCACTAACTGATTATTTTTATGACTTTCTGAAGTTATAAAGTTCTATATGGTATTCCGTAGACTGTTTCTAAACATTTTACAATACTAACAAGCAATATTCCCTACGTCTCGGCTTGATATGAATATCATGTAAAATCTGTAGCTACCTTGCCTCATGAAACAGTTTGATTTGGTGAGCCAGAAGCCTCTAACAAATACAAACGAGAACATGGGGTTCCATCATCTGGATGAGTTTGAATTGATCTAGGCAAATTGCGTAACTTGTTGAACAAATTTAGTGGATCTTGCAACAGACCAAAATGGGCATCTGGGTCACCAATCTGAGAAAGCTTCACAGTGGAAAACCCTAGAGATGGGAGTAGCTGATCAGGCCAATCACTGTAGAAATGAAAGGTGGAGCTGGATAGTTTGGTTGCTTGCTTGTTCATGAAATCTGCTAACAGCACCGTGTGAGTATAATTGCATTTGTCTGCAATATTTTGCAGAACTTTCATGGCATCAGAATGCGAGAGATAATAGAGGATGCCTTCTAAAACCCAAACTGTATTCATCTTTGGCTGAAATCCTGATATTTCAAGCTTTTCAAGCCAATAGATCTTCTGTTAGGTCTGCTGCCACTCTGCAGACTGATTTTGCTGTCATGATTGGATATTGATGCTCATCTTTTGAATTTGCTGCTGCCTCTAAAATATTGGTTTTCACTTCCAAAACCTCTGCATGGTCGACCTCAAAGACATTGCTATCTTTCAAGCAGCTTAGGCGATATGGTCTTGTATCCATTCCTGCAGATAAGTAGATGATTTTGCTTTGTTTATTGGAAAGTATGCATATCGACTATTGAGCTGTACAAAATCTTTATCCGGTTCAATAATTTTGCTTCAGTATGTGTAGTGATAAATGTATATAAATGGAAAGATAGAACCTTTTGTAGTTTATAATGTGCATAACTCTGCCTTTTTATGTTGGTTGCCAGGGGAAGAATCAGTAGGTTTAAATTGAAAAATCAATCTGATGTTATGTTTGCCGCAAGCTAAATATGATGTGGGTAAAGAGACATAGTGTTTCAATGTCCTCTATCAGTCTATTTGAATGGAAATGGCCATTTCCCCATTGCCAATGAAGGGCATTCTAATTAATAGATCATCAGACACATCTTCTCCTCTGTTTTTAACCTTGAAGATTAAACTGTTTAGCAATTTGTGCCGCTATAGTACCACGCAGGGAAAGGGCATAAGAGATTCAGGAAAAAGAAAAAAAGGATCAAATAAAGACATATAGAAGATATGTTTTTCATATAAGCTCTAGTAGTTCGAAACTTAATACATTTTTTGAATTAAATTTATTTGTCAATGACAATGGTTATTGCAAGTAACTTTAATTTCTCAGGTTCTGGGGAGGGGAAATGTGGGACGCGATAAAGGAAGGTCATATAATCTGGTTTGTACTTCCTAGGTGGATAGCTTAGAGGAATAGGAGCCATGGGCTTTTTAGGCCAAAAATCCTGTCAGGAAGATATAAAGTCCCGTGTCCTGTGCATGTTTGCATACTCCTAAATTTTCTTACTTTCTCCTACTTTTTCAAATTTAAATTTGGTCAAACCAATCACATCCACATATCTCGTGGACGGGCCTGTACTACATAAATATCCACCATTCAACTAATGAACTCCACCCATTCTTTCTCTTATTTCACATAAAAATACATTTTTATGTGAATGCTACAAGTGCAGTGGGACAGTTTGCTAATTTTGGGTCCATTTACGTGTGTGGGGTTTCCATTAACAATACCCTGATAATTCAACTGTAAAATACAACTCAATGTACATTGGGATGTGAAGGTCTTTGGTACAGGTTATGGCCCCGAAGGCTGAAACCAATAGAATGTCTACTGTGTTTGATTGCATCTCTTTAAATTCTACCTACCAGTATAATATGTTCTCAAATCCTCTTTTCCGCTTTCACTTCTTATGCTTCAGAAACCAAATTATATACAGAAATGTAGGTATTTTCCACACAATGTCCCCAAAAATCATGCATTGGTGTGTATGCCTTACTTGCCAAAGTATAATCAGTGACAACTTACTGAAATCCAGCATATTTGCCAGCATGTTTTGTATACAAAATCTCAGAAACATGATAAAAAGCTGTGGATCTCTGATGCTGAAACTCATGCGACTGATTCATTATGATTTTCTTTCAACCTATTGTCTTGTGCAAATCAAGTTTGTTTAGGACAGCAGAAATTTCTGAACCATGTGTGGAGAAGGTAGAAAAATTCATGGGCAAATGTTAAATTTGTTATGCAGGATTTGTTATGCAGGATTATATAGCAGTGGATATAATTAAAGAAAAATATGTTAAAATTGTAGTTATTACTTGTTATACTATAGCATACCGGTCTACCATTTAAGTTCTAACTAGTATAGCAGATAATGCTTCCAAAATATCTTGTACTCTTTCCTTAGAAGAGATGCAAAAGTAAGTATCTTATATTTGGTTAGCGGGAAATGTTATGAGCACTGGCACTCACCTGCGCCTAACAGGACGACTTGTGCTGCTCCACCGCCAAAGGAACTGAGAGCTGCTTCAAGTTTTGAGATCAAACCAAAGTGTCCGAACAGCAACAATCACTCCAGAGATCTCTCTGGCATTGTTAAGCCTGTCTGTTTTAATCTTTTCAAAAAGGCTTCTCATGTACGTCTCACCGGCAAACAGCTCGGCCAGTGGATCATTGATTGCATGCTTCCACAAAGCCCTTCCGGCTGCTATCTGGCATGCTGATCTCCTCGAGGTATCCCATTCTCTTTCAATGGCTGCATGAAGTTCTCGAATGGCATTGCTGCTCAACAAATCAGGTAATTTTAGTTCTGTCCATGGTTGCATTGCTTCTGGCACAACATTTTCTTGATTCGACATATTTCCTGTCAAACCTTGTTACAAATTTGAGCGACTAGTTATGGAGAAGAAGTGAAGAGATAAACCCCTCATGCAAAAATATATGTTGTTGGTAGGGATAAGGAAAGAGAGCCACACAGAAAACCAACGTATAAGAAAGCACCTCAAATGTATATATCCCATCCCGGCTGCTTTGTTCCAAGGAAAGAGAAAGGTAAAGAGAGAGTCCACGACTATCACCAATTCATTTCGTATTTACCCTGCTTTAGGACCTCTTCCTTTCCCTCTCTAACCTGTCTCTTTTGACAAGTTGTTCAAAGTGGCACAAAATGGATCCCACCATTTATTTCTAGTCAAGATCATATGCTGCTTGAATCTCACATTTTTGGATAACATGTACTTTAAAGTTGACGTTTCTACTCTTTCTTACACCAAGTATTGTTTGGCCTTCAGACATATTTCACATGGCTCTACCACGGACAAGTCCCCCCGTGGGGTGGGGATTGAGTGCCTCTACTCTCTATGGCAGAGAAAGAAAATAGGCTATTAGAAACTTGATGTATGGTGTCAATTGCAAGTCCTTTTGTTTTTATATATATGATTTTGTGAACAAGAATTGAAGTGCATTTAGCTCTTTGGCATTTTTTTGCAGCAGAAGATAGGACTTATCTTCAAGTAATATAATTATGGTTCTGAAAAGCAGCTCCGACGATATAGTGAGCCCGAAAGCCTATCAAACTAAGCAACAAGTGAACGGGTCAAAACTCTAAAACCTGCCAATCAAATGATCGATCGCCTACTTGGCTCAGTTGGGAGGTATTCTTTTATGTGATACAATAACTCTTATATTCAACCATACATTTCTTCAGTAAAGACTCATTTCATATCAACCCTGTCAATGCATCTGGATCGACAAAATTAATGGTTTTAGACGGAAACCTAGTACAGGTACCAAGGGTTACTCTGATTATAGAAGTTGGGGTGCCGGAGCTCAATTTCATGTTACAAAAGGAAGAAACACAAGGTGGTAGCTTGATTGAATGTCGCACTGTGCTACAGTATTTTTAGAGTGACCTCACAGTAATTTTAGCCCGTTTCGTTTGAAAAGGAAATTGAAAAATCCAAATACCTAAACAATCAGGTGAGGACCCTCCAAATCCAAAGAAATTTTAATTGAATAGAGAAAAAGTTATTGACGTGTAAAAGGGAAATCGATTGAACAGGGTCTAATTCTAGCCAGATGAAATGTACCAAAACTCCACTAGTGTGTGGACGTTCCTAATTAACCACACACAATTGATGTTAGACTTTTGTTTTTGCTACTAATCTAGTCTCCTAAATAACAACGCAAATTTTAAAGACTGACTTCGAACAAAACCTGGTTAGGTGTGCAAGTACTTACGTTGACCCAATAAAAGATGCGTATTTGTAATATTAATTGTATTTTTCAAAAATGAAAAAAAAAGGGTCAGATATTCATTTGAAACTTTGAACTCTGGTAAGTAAAGTTTGAAGTGGAAAATGTTTGTGCAAACCATCACGAGGTAGAAAGGAAGAATAAATGAGAATATCAAAGGAAAAATCAGTTTGGTGCACGTGTAATGCAGAATATAATAATAATAACAATAATACAACTCTTGTTCAGACCTCAACTTGTAAGCATATGCGAAGTACCGAACCTTATCTGCAGAATTTTGGATGCTGCATTTTAATTCTTAATTTTCCGAGTTATATTTCAGTGCCATATGAACCATATACTATAGCACCATATTTTGTACGTGGCATTTATTGTTAATAATTTTCCCCTACAAGTTTCAAGTAGCATCTCTTCTTCCAAATTAGCCCGTGGGCCCCACACCCAGCATATTCCAGACCACCATTATATTCTTTTTTAAAGAAGTTCGTTAAAAATACACATTCACAATGGCAAGGATAATTGGCATAAAGGTCTCTATCTCTAAATGTTATTGTGAAAATAACCCCTATCTTTGTTTTTTTGGTAATTTCATCATCATCTTCATAGTTCTTTTGCAGAATTATCCTTGATTCTATTAGTATTTAATATTTTTTCATTTTTAATAATACAATTTATTTTAATTGGTTTTTGACCAGATTAATTATTTCTGAATTTTATTTGAAAATTTTTAATTTGTGATTGGACAAAAACGTCCTTTCAAAAATGAAGAAAATTAAACACAAATAGACATAAAGATGAGCTTTGCGAAAGAAACATAAAGGTGAGGATGAAATCGTCAAAAAATTAAAGGTAGAGAGTATTTGCACAATAATGACCAAAGTTAGAGACCTTTTGTGTCAATTACCCAAGTAGTAATGGTTTTATTCTCAAGCTAATAAAGTACAGTCGGTGAAGGTCCGACCATGTGAAACAGCAAAAGTCCCTATTACAAAATATAATTTAGTATTTTTTTAAGTTCAATTACAATCTATATTATAGTAAGACACATGCATATAGATATAAATTCTATTAAAACACGGTACACAGAACTCAATAATACTAAATAATTAGGAGACAACAAACTACAAATAAATGTAGACAAACCCTACATGGGGGAATCGAACCTGAGACCTCTACGTCCCAGGCCTCAACCTTAGTTAAATTTATGCTTTAATAATTTACATCTCATTTTTCAAATAATAATAATAATTTACATATTTCATACGATTCACATGTACTATATTTATTTGTATAACATTTTTTTTACCAAAAATCTATTTCAATCGTAAACTAAAATAATAATAACTACTTTTAACATTTCTTAGTGAAAATGACTTAATGTCCATATTATTTATAACATTTCTTAGTGAAAATGACTTAATGTCCATGTGTATTTATAACATGTGCTCACTATTAGTGACCGTGAGATAAATGTTTGACGGTATTTGTTTTTAAATTATAATTAGAGGAACTTCAAGGAGGAGCTAAGACCATTAGTAGCAGTCTGTTTGACAACCAATTAATTATAGCCGATCTCAATTTAATCTACTGATTTACTTTGAATTCTTGTGACTTGTTACACTATATGATGTGGTTGATTAAATTTTGATTAAAGTCAAAATTTATAGCGTAGTGCGATCAACTTGCAAAGCGGTAAGCCGAAAAATATAATTATTATTTTAATTATAAATAAATCCAATTATAATTAGGTGTGAATGGAAGGATGATTGCTGCCCTTTCATCAACCATTGTATGCAGGGTAATGTATGGCATTATTGAAGGTTGTGAGTTTTCATTAACTTGTAATTTTCTCCAATTTTCATTGTAAATGCTTTGTCCCTTTGAGACATGGTGTTAATTATAAATGAAAATATGATTGTTGGTGTTAAAAAAATACTAGAATCAAATCAAACCGTACAAATCTTTATATAGGCCAAATCAGCTCAATCGTGCATGTACTAATTAGTAATTACAGTGCAAAATCCATAATAATCTCAGAAAATAGAGGCTACCAAAAGTCGTCGATTCCATTTGCTGTCCAAATTGGACTCCAACACTGAAAGTTACAAGTAAAATACTCTCTCCGTCTTAAAAAGATATTCTTCATTTTCTTTTTTATCTGTCTCAAATTATATTCTCCTTTCTTAAGTTAATTTTTTAGTTTTCTAATATACCCTTATTTATTTTACATAGTAATCAACAATAAAGAATAACTTAAATGAAATATTAAATAAATCAAAGGGTATATTAAGAAATATAGGTTAAATTATACATTTTCAATAACATTAAATAATGTTTTCTTAGAGCATTTACGTTAGTGTTGTTAGATTTAACTATCTACATAAGTCAAAAGTAGAGTTTTTAGTGATTGTTAAATGACACATAGACAAGTTAAATTTAACTATTAACTTGTGCCACATTGGTGATTCTAAATAAGAGTATTAAATTTAATTATCAATTAAATACTTTTAGTAACTATTTTAACACTATCAATATAGATTATTTTTTAAGTTGTTAATTAACAACTCTACTAATAATTTATTTTAATACTACTAATATAAATGCTCTTGATCTATTTAAAAAAATGAAAGGGGAATATTTTGTGGGACGGACGGAGTAGTGGTATTAGACAAAACACAGACAAAATCGCCCGAATAAACTGCAGATTTGAAGAAATACTCCCCTTTTAAGCGAGTGCACAAGAGATTACAGAGACAGCGCGAGGGAGATGGCTGATGACGTGCCCTGTTGTGAAACCAAGTTCTTTCTGTATGTGCTGATAGTGATAGGATTGGTGACCTTTGCTGGGCTCATGGCTGGTCTAACTCTGGGGCTCATGTCCCTTGGCCTTGTCGACCTCGAAGTTCTCCGATCTCTGGGCGCCCCCAGGATCGTAATCATGCCTGTACTGTTCTATTCCCCAATTATCTCCTTTTATTTTGTCGTGAAAGTATTCTGTTTCTTTACGCAATTTATGTTTTTTTAATAGTTTTTTAGACTTGATTGCTTCCTGGGAACCGGAGTTTGTGAATTTGATCATTTGGGTTTCCTGCAAATTCTACTGTTCTGCAATTGACTTCGCATTTGGTGTGTGTACTGTTGTTCTTGGGTTGTTCTTGATTGGGTTACTGGGGATAATGATTGAAACTTATGAAGAATTCTGAGCATGTTACTGCGTGTATATGTAAGAACTGATGAATTCCGGGAGAGAGTAAGTTTTTAGCATGTAAAGTGAGAGAAATTCTTTCCTTTGCTAAATACCAAATATTCACAAAAATATCATTCCACTATCTCTACTCTTCTCTGACCTTATTAGTATTGGTTTGCATTAGGTTACTGTGATATCAGATATGAATTGTCTACATATAAGTTGCTGTCTGTAGTTATTCAAATGTGTTTTATCTATGGCAGCTAAAATACTTCCAGTGGTAAAGAATCAACATCTTTTGCTATGTACACTCTTGATTGGAAACTCTTTGGCGATGGAGGTGTGATAAACAACATCCTTGGCAACATCTTTGTGTTATGTTAGTGCATGATGGTCTAAACTGTGTGGTATTGGTTTTGATTTACCTGCAGTCTCTTCCCATATTCTTGGATAAGCTCTTGCCTCCGTGGGCAGCAATTCTGATATCAGTCACGCTCATCCTCGTGTTTGGGGAGGTGCTTCATCTTTAACCGAACAATACAATTTTAGTTCAAGGTTCACTTATTCTAGTTGTTTGGTCACCTCATTTCATATTACAGATATTGCCTCAAGCAATCTGTACTCGTTATGGATTAACAGTTGGGGCAACTGTCGCACCCTTTGTTCAGCTTCTTCTTTGGGCATTTTTCCCCATTGCTTATCCAATTAGTAAGGTACAACTGATACTCATATGATTTTATTAGCAGGACTAATTTCTTATAAGTTATGTTACTCAGTTATTTTCTCTGCTAGGCCATTGACAAAAGGTCGAAGAAAACACTAATAGATAATTTAGAAATGATATTTTATTGTAATTTGGTTGTGAAATATGTAGAGAAATACTGCATAAGAAAGATGACCTTCGAATTTTTGCCTCTTGTCATGATTAATTTCTAAACATTTTAGGAAATTTTGTTCTAGGTTCTAGATTGGATGTTGGGTAAAGGGCATGCTGCCCTTTTGCGTAGAGCTGAGCTGAAGACATTTGTGGATTTTCATGGTAATGAGGTAAGTACCCCACTATCATGGAATTCTTCATTTCCTCTCTATTTTCTTAGCTTACCAATTTATTTTCTGAAGTTATGCTCACAAGTCACAGTATTTCACACAAATATGACAAATTCTTATTCGTGATAGGCTGGGAAAGGTGGGGACTTGACGCATGATGAGACAACAATAATTGCTGGGGCACTGGAGTTGACTGAGAAGACCGCAAAAGATGCCATGACCCCTATCTTGAAGGCATTTTCCCTTGATCTGGATGGAACTCTTAATTTGTGCGTTTACCACTGGCATTTGAATCAGATCGTAATGTTCTACAAATATTGCTTATACCATTAATCTATCTGTGATCTTCTGCAGGGAAACACTGAATGCTATAATGACAATGGGCCACAGTAGAGTTCCTGTTTATTATAAAAATCCAAATAACATTATCGGGACTATACTGGTAATTATTTTCTTACGATGCTTAATCACCATATATTGAATTCTTTGTATCTCTTATTTGTAACTGATCAATGATCATATTGGTCTTCAGAAGTTACCTTTTTCTGATTTTCTTGCAGTTATTCTGAGAATAATGACTGAACTATACTACCATCCACCTATGATTTTATGTCTCTACTTATGCAGGTTAAAAATCTTTTAGCAGTTGATCCTGACACGACGCTCTTCCGATCTGAGGAAAATGCTAATAAGAAAAATACCCCGGTAATGATAACTTGATTTTCGGTTCCTGCTACCTTAAATAAAAATGAATGTGAAGAATCTTATGTGCAGATATGGCAAATTGATAATAATGATATGACTCTTTTAGCACGTACTTAAAGCATCTTCTCATGGAAGTTATTGTATTTTGGTTCTTTATGGACTGTTGTAGCCTTAATAGAATGAATAATGCTATTTATCTAGATCGGAGTCTAGTTGTCATTTCCTTATTGGTTGTTGAATAAATCAATGCTCCTATGTATTTATACATTTCAACTCATCCCCCAATGTAGTACTGCCAACTAGAGTGGAGACCGATGTCCAGTCTACATAAATATCATTACTCTAATAGAGTAATTGAGTTATGAGCATCCTCCGTCGCTAGCTCCCATTAATTGCTAATTGTTTTGCCTTGTAAATTTTTCAGGGTTTCCGAAAACATGCCTCTTTATGATATTCTGAATGAATTTCAAAAGGGTCACAGTCACATTGCTGTTGTGTACAAGGATCTGAACGAAACAAAAGAACGGTTGCAGAAAACCAAAGAAGGTATGAACATTGATAATAAGCATGACTCCTGGCTTTACGGATTATTTGTTCTTTATTTGATTCTTTGGATTTCTTTCGCCCTGTTAAGTCTTTTATTTCTATAGTATAATTAACTGGGCTAAGGTAACTAAGTTATTTATCTTGTTCTTGCTGACCTGTCCGCTACACTGATCCATGCTTGAGTATTTTATATATGTAACATTTAAGTTTCTTTCTCTCCCACTTTCCATTCAAACCTCAGTTCTACTACTAGATTTATGTTATAATGTGAACCTTCTCTATTTATTGCAACTTACCTGTCTTCCTTTGCTTGGTCTGATTTTTTGGTACCTACTTAAATACATGAAACTTCTGCTTTTTTTTTTTTGGAAGATGATAAGGTGGTCCATTTTGTAGGCAATAACAACCTTTCAACAAAATCCATCTCACATGATGCCAACAGAACCTTGAGTAAGGCGGACGGAGATCGTGTGACAAAGAAAAGTCCTCCATCTACTCCTGCATTCAAAAAGAAACATAGAGGTTGCTCGTTTTGCATTTTGGACTTAGATAACTCTCCAATTCCTGAGTACCCACCCAATCAAGAAGTTATTGGAGTAATTACTATGGAGGATGTCATTGAGGAGCTTCTTCAGGTACACATTTAGCTCGATCTCTCAATATTAAGCAGCTGTTCCTTGGTGAAAATGATCTAGCGCCAGATGTATGGTACACGTCACATGGCCATATGACACCATATGGTGCTAGATCAATACTAGTTCCTTTGACCCTTTTTTTGGCCTGTCTCTCTTAGTTAATTTCATGATAGACAATTACATGGTTCCTTTTCTTTTCTTTTTTCTAAGTGTACTGGCTGTCACTATCTCCAAGGCTAATACTAGAGTCCTGCATCATTTTCAAAATTTGCGGTTTTGCCAGTTATTAAATTCGGTATTGGTAGTTTTTTTAGTCTGGCCCGGTTAACCATTGAAGCTCCTCTTTAGTTTCTGTTCCATTATTTTCATTTGTTGCTTACTTGTTTCTGTTCTCAAATTATATATTTCAGGAGGAGATACTAGATGAAACAGATGAGTATGTCAACATACACAACAGGTAATAATTAGTCCTTTTCCCTTTTAAGATTTACAGATATTCGTATCAATATACAATAACCCATGGAAGAAAGTCTGAGATACAGGTTAAGTTATTTAACACAAGCACCTGAAGAATTCTCTGCTTTCTCCAAAGTGTTAAAACTTTCAGATCCTCCCTTACCAAGATGTTAATTGATGAAGTTGGAAGTGACATCTTACCCTCCACATAGATGAAACGTGATATATAACTGATAATATGATGAAAGTAGACGGAAAAGTATAAATGTTTCTCCTGGTGCAGGATAAAGATAAACATGAATGCTGCCCAAGACAAGGCTCCTGGATCTAACCCTGCACAACCTTCTTCTATTCCTTCTGCCTCAGCAGATTCGACCCTTCTCCTTGTTCGGCCAGTCACAACAACCACAGGACGATAGCCACATATACAGTTACAGTTACCATGTAGAGCTTGTAAAGAGACTTTTCTGTTGGCGCCGATTGTATTTTCGGTAAGCACTATACTTAGAATGGTCTTGAAGAGAAGACCTAGGTTTAGTTACTTCATTATAACAGCAGCTTACCTAAACTCTTGTTTGGACATAGATCACCAATATGTACTATTTTCCTGTATTAATGTGGATTTGTAGCTGTTGATCAAATAGATATTTTGTAACTGCTGCTATGAGAAGGTGACTTATAATTCAGTGAGTCTACATTTTGTTCCAGAATTACGCACTTCATGAAAAATGGAGGAGCAGTGCGACATACAAGGGCAATGGATTGTCATGTGTTGATGTCAACTTTCGTCAACAAAAATGTCTCCATTCATCAGTCATCGGTCTCTGATGCCTTGCTAATTAACTCTGTGTCTCTGAAATGTGAATGTTAAGTAGATATGTAATCCCCAGGAAGTTTGTATGTTGGAGAAAGTTGCATATTTGCCCCTAACTTTTAGTGTTTAGGATAATCTCGTCCTAAACTTTTAAAGTTGGACTTTTCACACACCCAACATTTAGTCCGAGGGTACAATTCCTTCCATAATTTTTCCCTGCTTAAATACGATGTGCATTATTATATTTTTATGGGTAATATCAACGCTACAAATGGTATCCCTATGATCTTTAATATATATGCCATGTTATCATTCTATTTCTATTTCAAATAAAACTTGTTAAATTACTATGTTTATTAAGGTGTTTTATGGGATTATTTCACGACGTATATGAAACAAAAATAGCTACGACATACATAACAAAAATGAAAAACAAAAATGAAATGAATGTTTACTTCAAAAGTTTTCTTCTGAGTTCTGACCCCATTTCAACCCATCTTCCGGCTATCGCTTCCATTCTGGAACAGAATAAAACAGTTATATTTGTGAAAAAAATAACTTGATTTTATGTCCATGTTTTACTCAAAAAAATTTTATATTCAAAAAACAATACTTGATAATAAAACATTCTAATCAACAATTTTAAAATATTCTCAAATCTCAACTTGTCTTTAATTTGAATTTTGATTTTATCCAAGCAACATATGCAGAATCTTCACCAGTCCCGCAACATTAAAAAATATTTTGAGTTCGATATTTTTCATCTTTTTAACTTCCGGAAGAGTTCGGTGTGACAGTTAGAGAATCCATTGTCCTCTGTCTCTGTCATTTGGTCGCACGTTACAGTCGAAACCATTTGCTCTGAGACATAATCCCATTTGTCTTATTTATTAACCCATTTGTCTTATTTATTAACTAAATAAAACCTCTACTAGTGCAACAAAGATCTGGATTTTCATTAACAATCTCTCTAGTATCAATAAGAGAGAGATTTTCCCTTTTACATCTTCCTTTTTTGAATCGAAGACTGATTAGGTGGATGCCACTTCTTCACTTTCGAAAGAGTTTCTAATTAGGCAAATGGCCCTTCTAATTCCCAAAACATCCTCTGTTAAAGATTCATCTTTCAACCTTCATCCATTATACGGTTCGTGGAGGTTTCACATCTTTTCAAGGGCAATCTTGATGCAGTGTCAGTTAATCAGAAGATAGCTTCTGCAAATGAGTGCTTTCATAGTTCTAACTTCTGGATCTTCCTAAACTTTATCAGAAGATAGCTTCTGCAAATGAGTGCTTTCATAGTTCTAACTTCTGGATCTTCCTAAACTTCTAATTTTTACTGTTTTTTAACTTCACCATCTGCTTATTGTTATACTCTTGTGATATTCTGTTGAGCCTTTTGCTTTTTCTTGGTACGAGTAGATTTGCCAGTTGGGCTTCAGTTAAAAGTTGATGTCTTTATGATTTGGGAACCCATATTTTGGATGGTTTAGAGGTACGGAGAAATGGCTATTACAAGATTTGGTCGTCAAGTAAAACGCTCATACCAATCATATGGGTTCGGTGTAAAGTTGACAGCAACTGTAATATTGGGTTTATGTTTTGTCTTTGTATGGTCTGTCTTTTCGAAATATTCTGTTGCCTCACAAAGGGAAAGTTTTGATGATATCGTTGAACCAGTATCTGCAGCAAGGGGGAAGGTGAGTGATTTTCAAATTCACTCCCAAAAAGAAGATGCAAAGACAGGTCAAGAAGGTGGTGACTCCAGGAAGGTAATATTTAATTCTGGTTTGGATGATAAAAACAAGAAAACCGTTAATGGGTCCTTGCCATTTAAGTATAAAGAAGGTGAAAAAATGGATAAAAAGGAAAGTAATAGGAAAAATGAGAGTGGGAATCCAAAGTCATCAAAGGTACATAAGGAGAAAAATCAAGAAGAGGCATCTGAGAATGAAGAGGTGATAAAAGATAAGGGAGAAGAGGAAGTGAATGATAAACATGGTGAAGATGTGGATGGTGAGGATAATACAAATATTGGGGTAGAAGAAGGGTTTGATTTGATTAATAGCGACGATCTGGATCAAGATGCTGATGATGAGGAAAATGAGGTTTCAAGAAGTAAAAAGAAGAAAAAGAAGTTGGGTCCTCTATTTGATCCCAAAGCACAATACGCCTGGAAATTATGCAACACAAGAAGCAAACATAATTATATTCCATGTATCGATTTAGAAAGTGCTAGTGGAAGACTGCAGAGTTATCGTCATCATGAGAGGAGTTGCCCTCGATCGCCTGTTATGTGTCTTGTTCCCCTGCCCCATGACGGTTATGGTGCTGCTGTGCACTGGCCGGAAAGCAAAACCAAGGTATTTACACTTCTGCATATCATAGCATTTGATCGTTTGTAATTAAATCTTTATTTATTAATCTATATTGGCTTGCACCTTGCAGATATTGCATAAGAATGTGGCACATCCAAAATTAGCTGCATTTGTTAAGTTGAAAGATTGGGTTGTGCAGTCTGGAGAATATCTAACTTTTCTTCAGAACCAATCCATATTCAAAGGTGGAATCCAGCACTATTTACAATCTGTAGAGGAGGTGAGCTGTACTTCTTGGATCTTACATGCTTATACGGTTATATCCATCTTCATTCTGCTGCTGTCTTTTAGATAGAAAGATATCTTTTTGGATCGAAAGAAGGGTAACCATTAAACTCTCTTTGAAGAAGTAAAAAAATATGGATTATGTTATATCTCGTGGTTTCCCTTGATGAGAGGAGAAAATTGACTCAATATACAACCTCTATATAAGGTGTTGTGTGATGTATCAACAGAATGTAAGAACTAGATAAAGCCCTAGTCAATCTTCTATACTTGGAGAATGATGGTCCAATTGTGATTTAATTCAGGATTAACTTGCATTAATATGACCTCCCCTGTTTGCACAGTTACTATTGTTCAGTTTAGTTCTATTCGAAAGATGTTAAATGTTGTAATTTTCACAAACAAATATGGAGCAATCAAGAACATAACTTGATCCACTTCAAACTATCTTTAATAAGGCATCTATAATTCACTAGAATCTTATGTGGGCATCTAGTTATATGGAAATTGTGTTTCTCGCCCTTTGTTGTCACATAATAACATGAATAATGTTAAGGAGTATCTTTCTTTTGGTTATTTGCTAGCTTAGATATAATTCTATTTTTCATCAAAATAGATCCTTTTGGCAAATAATTATCTAAAGACGTGCAGTTGAGAAATATTTTTTAATCCAACAACTGGTCATGTGTAAATTGGACTTGTTAGTGGATGTTGCTGTTTGATTCAACTAGAATGCGACTGCATCTTTTAGTTATTGTAAAGATTTTTACAACATAGTACCATATTGTTCATATTGTGATTCTTTTAGGATACAGAAACTACTTCGGATATCTGATTTATGATGCATTTGGACTTTACAGATGGTACCAGACATCGAATGGGGAAAGAATATCCGCATAGTTCTAGATATTGGATGTAAAGATTCAAGCTTTGTAGCTTCTCTATTTGAGAAGGATGTGCTGACGCTTACCCTTGGCTTGAAAGATGACCTAGTGGACTTGGCACAGTTGGCCCTGGAGCGTGGTTTTCCTGCCGTGGTTACCCCTTTCTCAACCCGGAGGCTTCCTTTCCCTAGTGGCGTTTTTGATGCAATCCATTGTGGTGATTGCAGTATGTCCTGGCATTCAAATGGTTTGTACCATCACTCTTCAGCTTCTCTTTAGAGGTTTCTATCTCTAGTTTTTATTTTTATTCTCTCTCACTTCAGGGCAAAAATTTCGTTCTAACAATTTTCAGGGGGTAAGCTCATTTTGGAGATGAATAGGATTTTGAGGCCAGGAGGTTATTTCATTCTGTCTACTAAACACAACAGCATTGAAGCTGAAGAAGGTTTGTTCTCTCCTTCATCACCTGGAACTCTTCTTTATTATAACTGTAATTGTTCTTCTTGTCAGATCTGAGTCTGTACAGCAACTCATGTAGTGAACAATATTAAGTACTGCCATTCCATACGTGGAACTGCCTTGACCGGTACTATAGAAGCCTAGAGTTCATCTAAAGTGGAAATACAGCTTTCTTTTAGTAAAATTCCCATGTATGATATATGCATTAAATTATTGCATTGCTGAAAATGCTGAATTAAAAAGCCCCCACTTCTGGCATATTCAATATGGCTTCCTAGACTATATGATTTTAGGAAATTTCGGATGTTTATAGTGCCTTCAAACATTTTCTAGCCACACCTGATGCTCCTTTTACTATTAGTTTATTAAGTAGATTCATCTACGTTAATTGCAAAATATTTTCAGATTCCAACATTGAGCAAGCACAGAAATGTGTATCCTGACTAGACGAGAAAACCGTCAAATACTTCATATGTTTCTCAGTTCTTTCCTTTAGTCCTGTACTACTATTCACTAAAAGTTGCTTAACAAACGTCTTTCCGTTGTATGGTATGAAATCTTATCACGTTCTGGCCCATTTCATATTGTTAAATATCATAACTCAAGCATTCAAGTCTCACTTTCCAACATGGTCTAACAAACACTGACCTCCCAACACATTCCGGTAACCCATCCAACCACAAAAAAAAAAAAAGGGAATATTACAATGGTTTCGGAAAATGAGTAAAATTATCCTTGCATGATTAGACGGTCCTTTTGCATTATCTTAAAACTTCACCTTCATTCTATGGAAAAATGATGGTCGGAATATCATATGTGGCATATTCCAGTAGATTAGGAAAAATTGATGACTCCTCTTGCACATAGGCAGAATCTTATATGGGCAAGCTAGTGTCAAATCTAAACAAGTGGAGTTTTTCCAAGGCCACATGTTATGACATTACTATTGATATGATATTATTTTCTTTCTATCTATTTTGTGTCTTTATTTATTTTTTTAAATTACACCGCCCATCTACTTATGTCAATTCTCTTGTTTTCCAGCTTTGTCCACATTGACAGCATCGATTTGTTGGAACATCCTGGCTGACAAAGCCGATGAAGTGAGTGATATAGGTATGAAGATATATCAAAAGCCAGAGTCAAATAACTTGTATGAACTTAGAAGGAGAAAGACTCCACCTCTGTGCAAGGAAAATGAGAATCCAGATGCTGCCTGGTAATGAAGTGAAGCATAGTTTCCACATTATAGTTCATAATTATATCCCATATATAACTTGGTTCATGTTACTCATTAACTTTGACATTTAATTAACACTACCAAATATGTTACATCACCCATGTCCCACAAGGCAAGATCATTACTTTTACATTCAGGGGTCATACATAATTCCGATATAATTCCGGCATGATCTATATCTTAAGTCTTGACCATCTCTGGTTCACATAATTAATATCCTTTTATTTTGAATAGATTCAGTGTCTCATGCCAATGAAATCTGCACAAAGCTATTGCCTCTTGCATCTTATTACCTATGTTGCGTAATGGCACCATGCTATTGGTGGCAGGTATGTTCCATTGAAAACTTGCTTGCACGCCATTCCTGAAGCCATTGAACAACGTGGGACTGAGTGGCCTGAGGTTTGGCCCAAGAGGCTTAACACATTCCCTGACTGGATAAATAATAGAGAGAAAGTGATTGCAGAAAATGAGCATTGGAAAGCTGTTGTGAACAGGTCATATCTTACAGGATTAGGCATTGATTGGTCAACTATCCGAAATGTAATGGACATGAAATCCATCAATGGAGGGTAAGTAACAGATTTAGCTATTAAAGCTTTTGCATATATTTCTACCACTTCTGACCGCGATGCATGGAGAATCACAAGCCAAAAGGTGCAGAGTTCTAACTTTAATAATAATTTTACAGATTCGCAGCTGCACTTTCTGAACAACAGGTCTGGGTGATAAATGTGGTGCCTATACATGCACCAGACACACTTCCCATAATTTTTGAACGAGGGCTTCTTGGAATTTATCATGATTGGTGTGAGTCATTTGGTATTTATCCTAGATCATATGATCTTCTGCATGCTGATCATCTCTTCTCAAGGCTTAAGGACTGGTGAGAAAATTTCCCGCTAAAATTTGTTTGCTTGTTTGAAACCTGATTCTGCACTTGCATCAATTTGACATGGATTGTAGTCCTTAAAACATATTGGTTTAGAAAATTTGTGTGGTTTACAATGCTAGTTGTACTTCTCTTTTTCCCATCTCCATGTGTTTTCACGTACTACTCTTTTTCAGGTGCAAGCAGCCTGTAGTAATTGTTGTCGAAATGGACCGCATATTAAGGCCTGGTGGTTGGGCAGTTGTTCGTGACAAGACAGAAATACTCGATCCGCTGGAAGGAATTCTGAGGAGTCTGAATTGGGAGATCCAAATGACTTTTAGACAGGACAAGGAGGGTATCCTTTGTGCCCAAAAGACCATGTGGCGGCCCTAGCTTTTACATTGTGCTACTGCCGTTCATTTCAAGTCTTCGAGCTTCCTTTTTTTCCCTTCAGAAGCTGATAGTCCCCTTGAAGGAAGAGTGTACATCTCAATAGTTTTTTCTTTTCAAAAACGAAGTTCTTTAGTTATTTTTTTAATACTGTCATTTTTTTGGACAGTGTTGGTTTTTTCTGACTCTTAGGAGATCATTTTTGTACTGGCGACGGGCGGGGATTGTTGTATTTGTCACTTTATTCTTCAAAGGAGAGCTTTATTTTTTTATTTTTTTATTATTATTTATTTTATTCTAGTGTAGTTCCTCAAATCCTTCATCCTTGATTCATTGGGATGCAATTTACTACTCAAGAATGATGCGACTTTAGCAGCTTATAAACGCGATTAAACCAATAAAGGGAAAACGCATTCCATCTCTTTCGCATCGATCAGAAGATTCAGAAAACACAGAGCAAAAATGGCACCTAAAATCTCTGCTATGGAGCACTCAACTCTCCGATAAATTTCCCAATACTTCTTGTGATAAATTTCCGACCATGTCCCTTTCCCAACCACTCACGCGCCTCAAGCTCCTCACCCTCCTCTCCACTGCCGCCACCATCTACTGCCTTTACAAATCTCGCCATCGTTACAGCTGCCTCCTGACGCGCCTCCGCCAAGCCCTCACAAAACCCTCCGGCCAATACCGTGAAGTCCAAAAAGGCAAACTTTTCTTCATTTCGCAAATCAGCACTTCTAAAACCCTAGCCCAACGCCTGCACGCTCAGTTATTGCTTAATGACCTCCACTTTGATCTTGTTGATCCAAAGGATTATGAGCCTGAGGATATATGCAAAGAAAGTTTGGTTTTGATCGTAGCTTCCACTTGGGTGAACGGTGGGTCGCCTCAAAATGGGAGCTTTTTGGTTAATTGGTTGGCCGAGAGCGCGGAGGATTTCAGGGCCGGGGCGCTTCTGCTCAAGAACTGTAAATTTGCGGTATTTGGTGTTGGGAGTAGTAGTTATGGGGAGACTTATAATGCCGTGGGGAGGGATATTTCTGTTAAATTACGGAAGCTTGGGGGCGTAGAGGTGGCGGAGTTGGGAGAAGGGGATGTTGATGAAGGTAATTTGGACGAGGTGTTTGAGAGGTGGAGTAAAAGAATTGTCGGGGCCTTGAGGGGAAATTTAGGAGTAAATGAAGCACAGAATGGGAATTATGGGTTTGAGAGTGAAAGT
This sequence comes from Nyctanthes arbor-tristis, assembly GCA_963692815.1. NCBI lineage: Eukaryota > Viridiplantae > Streptophyta > Magnoliopsida > Lamiales > Oleaceae > Nyctanthes > Nyctanthes arbor-tristis. The sequence goes on along the minus strand of CAVNYN010228813.1, from coordinate 9,144 downwards.
GAAGGTGAAGATGAGTTTACTGAGGACGAGGATGAAGTTGTTGAGAAAGGTCAGGAGTCCGGGATGGTTGATCTTGAGGATTTAGCCGGAAGAGCTCCATCAAGGAAGTCAACGGTGGGGCATAATGCTTATGGAAAAGTCATGAATGGAGAAGTATTGAATGGAGAGAAAGAAATGGTGACCCCTGTGATCAGAGCAAGTTTAGAGAAGCAGGTAGAGTATTGGAGTAGCCATTACTAATGAATTAGAAAGTTTGTTCTTCGTTTTTCAGTTTCTTTCATTTGACAATAATTACAACTTTGTTGGTTTTTGACTTCAAACTAGACCCTTTCTTCCCATATTTTATTTTGATCTGAAGTTGAGTGGGTTTTTCTGTATTTCCTGATTATTTGTGTCTATTGTGTATCTCTGTCATTGCAGACTTGAGTTTCAGATGGAAAGTTCTTTAAAATTCAGTGCAACAGCGAGTTAATTTTGTACTTTAGTTTTGTTGATGCAACTCATAAGTCACAAGTGGTCGATAATTCATTATTACATAGATTCATGGATTGCCTTTTACTACTACCGGTGGATTTCTGCATCTTATTGTTTGATTTATTTATATGGATCTTGCGTGACCTTTATACTTCTGCTTATTGTAAGCATTTTTGTATAGTTTATAATCTTTGTATCTTTTGTGTTTTGTTTTTTCTCGCCTACGTATATATATTTAATTTAATTGACATGATAGATCTGCGGGTTGTGATTTCACATATGCTTTTCATCAGCATTTGATCTTAACCGGCGGAGTTTTCTCGGGGATATAAAATCATTGGTTCCCATAGTGGGGTAAAACTTTGTCGATGGACCAAGTCTCAGCTTAGAGGGCGTGGTGGTTGCTATAAGCACTCGTTTTACGGCATTGAGAGCCACAGGTGTAGATCTGTTTTTCTTATACTGTTTTCTACTTTTCTTATAGCATTATTACTCATTTAGAAGTTATAAGTTTCAATGGAAACTGCTTTTGCTATAGCCATTTCTCTAGCATGATGCATGGGTTTCAATCTTTTCCATAACCACTAATTTTGACTCTGGATTTGTATTGCATGCATATCACTAGGTGCATGGAGGCAACACCAAGTTTGGCTTGTGCAAACAAATGCGTCTTTTGTTGGAGACATCACACAAATCCAGGAGGGAAGAGCTGGCGATGGAAAATGGATGATCCAGTAATTATTGTTGACACTGCCATTGATTTGCATACGAAAATGATAAGGCAAATGAAAGGAGTCCCAGGTAGGTTGGTAATTTTTCATCTGCACTATTATATTTGTTTAGACATTTCATCCGAAATATGGCCCTGCTTATTATGGTATTTATTGTATAGATGAATATTCTAGTAGGGGAATTGGGAAGCAAAATTCAGCAAGTTATGGAGACTTCCGGAGACAATTAGCAACACCCGTTATGGATTTGAATGTACCTAGGGAGAAGTGTCGTTATCCTTATATATTAATATGAGTCGATTCCTAGGATATTTAAGTAGACAACTGTAAATTAGGAATGAAAGAACAGTATTCAATATTCAAGAATGGGAATATATACTACTGTGGTTATGGCAATTACTTTTTTTTTTTTTTTGCCCCCCTCCTATATTAACTAAACACATCTTGTTAATTGTTTTTAGCTATTGTTAGTAGATTTCACGCCAATGTTTTGTCAATTCAAGTCAGATCTTTTATGGTTAGATTCATTGAGCATTTAATACTTTTTATATTGTTTGTCTGTTTGGGATCAGGGATGAAAAAGAATGTATGGTTGATTTCTTTTGGTCAGCTTATTTAATGCCCTGTGAGCAATGAGCTCATGGGCAATTTTCATACCATGTTGAAACAGGTTAGTGTATTTATGACTGCAGGGGTAAAAACGGAGTGTTTGGCAGAGGGTCTTGCTCCAAGACATTGTGCTTTGTCTCTTGTTGGTGAGCCTATCATGTACCCAGAGATCAACTCACTTGTAGATGAGCTGCACCGTGTGCTCTTCCGATCTCAACTTTTCTTGTAACAAATGCTCAGTTTCCTGATAGGATTAAAATGCTGAAACCTATCACACAGGTCTGCATGCTATACCTGTATTCTATCAACTTGTTATTGAGTAATTTGTACAGAATGTTCTCTAATGTGCATTATATTATAGAATACAAAGTTTAATGAATTTCTATTTGAATCATACAGTTATATGTTAGCGTAGATGCGGCAACAAAGGATAGCCTGAAGGCAATCGATAGACCACTCTTTGGGGACTTCTGGGAGCGATTTAATGTATGTAGCTTTTTCTGATTAGGAAGAATTCGTTAATTTTTTCCTGGTCAGATCTCTCTCTCTCATTATTTTTACTTTTGACCTTAGCGGAGGAGTCTAGGACAAGTTCAAATAAATCTTGTTCATTTTTCTTTAAAAGTACTACTTTTTAAAGCAAAAAGAAAAAGAAGGAAGAAGCTTGGGCAACCTTTCAAAACCAAAAAATTCATCTAAGATACACACCCTTTGAGAACAATTCATTTTTGCCTGAAAATAGATTCCTTTTTCATCCTTGCACAAACTCTTGAAATTCCTATCCTTGCTTATCAGTGAGAAATAATTTGAACTTTTTTGTTTGTACATGAATTTCTGGCATTGTCTAAATTTCCTGTAACCGAATCATTCAGGATTCCTTGAAAGCTCTGAAGGAGAAGCAGCAGCGAACTGTCTATCGGTTAACACTGGTGAAAGGATGGAATACAGAGGATGTAGATGCCTATTCTAACCTCTTTAGCATAGGAGATCCTGATTTTATTGAAATTAAAGGGGTTACGTATTGTGGATCGTAAGTCAATCTTTCGTTGGTCTCATTCAGTACTATTATCATGTTGCAACCCCCCACCCCCCAAGAAAAAAAAGAAAAAAAACTTTTTTTTACAACTCTATTTTTCCTTTTTTCTTTTTTTTTTTTTTTTGGGTGGGTGGGGACTTCCCTTTATATCAATTTATGCGTGCTCCAGATTAACATGGAGAACTCTGTAACAGGTCAGCAACTTCAAAATTGACAATGGAGAATGTACCATGGCATTCTGATGTAAAAGAATTTTCAGAAGCATTAGCTCAGAAAAGTAATGGGGTTTACGAAGTTGCTTGTGAGCACGTACACTCGTGTTGCGCTCTTCTGGCAAATGTAGAGAAATTTAAAGTTGACGGTCAATGGTTCACTTGGATAGACTACGAGAAGTTTCATGACATGGTAAGTGACTGTCTAATTTTTATTTCTTACAGAAAAATGTGGTATCTTAAGATTTATTAATTTTCATTTATTGAACTAAAGGTGGCAGCTGGAGAACCTTTTAGCAGCAAGGATTATATGGCTCCCACCCCATCGTGGGCGGTGTATGGAGCTGAACAAGGTGGGTTTGATCCAGAGCAGTCACGTTTCAAAAAAGAGCGTCATCACAAATCTACCCGCTGAAGATTGCTTTGAAGAATAGTTGACAAAAGTTTTAGAAGTATACATACGATCAAATAGCCTGCACTTTTTGTCTGAATTACCGGAATTCATCCTCCTTTTTCATCTTTTTGTTTTGGTTTGGGGGTTTTTCCTTTAAACGGTGAGGAAGTTTGTTGTTCAATATATTGGCGTTTTAGCTTGTTTACTTTGTAAACTCGGTATACAATTTTTACTCCCAAAGGGTTTAAGAAGGCTTAATGTAATGTGAAGCGGCAACTGGTATGATCCTAAATCTGATTTTATATATTTTTTGAATGAAAATTTGTCACTTTTTGAGTCAAATTGAATGGTCCCTTTTGCAAGCATAATTGTTAAGAGGAGATATGCTACGTTTGGAGTTAAGAATTACATGTGGAACTGTGAGATGACACAAACTGCTGAACAAGGAGATTTATGCAAACACTGAATTGAACTATCAAAATTACTAACCAAAATCTTACCACTTCACAATCACAATCAAAGGTGAATAATCATCACGGTTAAAGTATCACAAGATGTGCGGATTAAAGGATTTGATCATCACTTGATGTTTTTCCAGAATTTTTGTACCTGAAATTTCATCACCCTACTGATGTCTTCTCTTTTCACTAATTTGTGCCCACCAGAAAACAGGAAAGCACCAATCAATTTCTTTTAAGTGCTCTTTCTGGGCTTGCTTTTTCTCTTAGCTCTGCTGCTTCTTCTTGGAGGCTGCAGCTTTCCCACTTGTGTTTCTGCAGATTGTCCCACTTCTTCTTTCTCCTGCTTCTCTTCTTCTTCTTCTTCTTCTTGAATTGTCTTTGTTTTCTTGGATTCACCTTCCAATTCTGCTGCTCTTTCTTCCTTAATTTCCTCTCGTTTTTCGACTGTTTTCCGCGGCCTTCCTCTCTTTCTCTTCTGTTGCTGGGGCTTTTCACCTGTTGATGATTCTACTATTGCTGCTGAAACCTCCTTAGTCTTCTCCACTCGGTTCTTCTTACCCATCAATGAAAAGTTAAAACCATACGAATGTTTTCTTTATAATAATAACAGGAAAGCAGACAACTCTAAACAACTAATGGCCTCTGATTTTTCCATTTTTCTATTCTATTCAAGTCCCATTATTTCAAGAACAAGTGGACTGTCCCTTGGCAGTTTTCTGTGGGCAGCCACAAAACCATCATCTCATCACAAAAAAGCTTCTTATAAAAATACCCAATCCAAATGTTTCTTGCCCTCTATACAAGGGAGGAAAAAAATATGAAACCTAAAGAAAAGATTACCTCAAGTCTATTTAATCAAGAAAAAAACCATCATCTCCTAGCATCGACTTCAGATACACTAGATTCACACAATATCCGTCAGTTGAGTGCTTGGAAGAGAAAAAGACCAGCGGACTGTGGGGTGGGGGAATTGAGGTTGAAAGACAATGATGAAGATGTAAAATAAGTGAGACAAGAAGGGGTGGCTAAGGCTATCCAGCAAAACTGTGGCTTATTATTTGTGTATTGTAATGGATGGATGGACTTTGTTCTATTTTCAAGAAAGAAAATGATTTGTGTAGAGTTTGAAGTACTAGGGGTCAATGGGAGAGAGTGGGGTAGGGATAGGGGTAGGGTAGGAATCGGAGAGAGCCTGCTTCTGTTCTGTGGCGGGCGTGGAGGGTTGGGGAAGGCGCAAGTACACAGGTGCATGCACCTCCTCACGTGTGTGATTGGTGAATTTCAGGGTAAAACTATTACTTACAAGTAAACTTCTTTTTCCTTTAATAAATCTATTTGCACATACAAGTTTTACTTAATTTTTTATATACATATCATCTATGCAATCTGATTATAGAGTATTATTTATCTCCTGTTAAAGAGTCTTATAGCTTACATAGTGAAAATCTAATAAAAAGAGCCCCACAAACAGGGGGCTACTTTTATTAGATTTTCGCCACGTAAGTCATCTGTCTCCTTAACAGGAGTTTTATCTATTTCCTTAACAAATTTCATATGTGGTAATTTAATAGCCTTTAAACATAAGCATTTTCTCACATCACATCAAATTCAAATGAAAAGTCATCACATAACCACATGTATGCAAGTAGAAGTTGTATGTACAAATGGACTTCTTGAAAAGCAAATCATTACTCACAAATAGACTTGTTCTGCATTTTTTTTTTTGGTTAAGGAAATTTACATATCTAATAATGGGCCAAAACTATAGACGGTATTGAAATTTACAACATGTATTATGGGGATAAAATCATATACTTTAGGAATACCTTAATAGAGTATTTTAAGACACTGAGGAACATACATATGGGTTCAAAGGTCACACATGTAGTGTCTTGAATCTTATATGTGAGATTCTGATTAGTCTGAAGTATGATATTATATTAGAGGAGTCTCTTTCCAAAACCTCTCACCATACGTGGCGTGTGTGTATTTTAAATACACGTAGCATGCATTAATACACGCCACGTAGGGAGGGTAGGAGGTTTTGTTTCAAAACCTCTAAAAAATTTTTGAAAATTTTCTTATATTGAAGTACTCTTAGAGTATCTGAATTTTTTCGATATCATAAAGGTGTACCATCCATTAGAGATGCTATAACATTCACAACAATATATTTGAGGTGGCAGTGAATCGCATGCCCAGTGAACAGTCATCGCCATCATGGCACAGTAAGAGGTGGGCTTTGCTCGACTCAGGCCCAGTCCTTTTGGCCCAAAATTTTGTTTTAACTCTATGAAATAATATTTAAAAAAAAAAAGATTATATATAAAATGAGGCATGTTTTAACTTGTACCATTAGTGCTGCTACGCCCTGACCACCATGAGGCATGTTGATTGGGTTACGAAGAATATGAACTTGGTTACAATTGTATTTAAAATTAGATTTGAATGGCAGGAATATAAATGACAATGTAGTTCAAAGTTGTCATTTTTGCAAATATTGCCAACATATTCACAACTTCTCTTGGTTTTTCAGAGCACTTCCAATGTCATGAGAAAATGTAAGGGAAAAAGGTAAAACCGTAAAAGAGAAAAATTAAAAGAAGGTAAATAATGGGCCAAAAATTTGGGCCCTCCTTTGAGTTTTTCCACCCCAAATTTGCCAAATTTTGGGTTTTTATCCCTTGGCAGTTGGCACTATTTTGTATGGTAGGGGAAAATTCAAATTTGAGTTGTTCCTCCACACTAGAAATGCTCTTAAGTTGTACAATTACGTTTAGTACGGCGCTGATTTTGCCCGTGTAAGTTTTTGGGTCCTGCAATTATTTATTCATTTATACATTCATTACTCTATTTTTCTTGTGGGCATGTATTTTTACAAAGAAAAATTAGTAAAAATTTTCTAGTACTTTCAAGAAGTGTCGGCACTTCTGTCCTTCCATGTGGCACACATGGATAGGATTAGGAGGTGCCGTATTTGAACTTTTATGTATATGTATAATAACATGTGAATTTTAAAAATTAAAAAAAAAAAAAAGAAAGAAATGAATACTGGGTGAAAAAAATGCCAAGTTGAAAGCAAATAGTCACATTTGCTTTTTTTTCATTTGCATTTTTTTTAATTTCATTTATCATTTAGTGTCATATATATTGAGAAAAAAAGTCCTATACCTGTACTACCATATATTGTCAACTAAATTGATGCTTAGTATTACCTGTACTAAACATTATTCCATTTGAAAAGCACTTTGATATTTTTTGAATTTTTTCCAATTGGCTTACTTGAACATTTATGTAACAGCACTTCACTCAAGCTTTAGTAGACATTCTTGTATGTAGCTATAAACTTACCTTTTGTTTTTTTTCCTTTTTTTTCCTTTTTTTTTTTTTTAATATTTGAAGTTCATTGATGGTGATAGAATTTTGGTGACTAGTACAATTAACAAGCGCAGAAGGAAGCAAACATTGTCGCTGGACATAACCTCCGGCTCCATACTCCTATTAGATTATGGTACATTGTACCTAACAAGTGACCTAATTATTGTTAGATCAAAGTTGGGTGGCCAGATTGCTGGCAAATGGAACCACCCCAGTGATCTAATGCCATACGAAGTGAAAGAGACGCAACAAAGAAGCATGGAAAGAGTCAAAGAGGATAAAGCTACTGATCAGCAAAACACATGATCATGGTGTTCTGTCTTCCAACCTTGTTATAAATTATTGCCGGTCGATCTTTTGCTCTATAATTAGGATTAACAATTAATATAGCACGCTTAGTTTGGTCGTATAACTTCAACGTGGAACAGAAAATTTAGCTGACCGGTGGAGCAAGGTACTCAGGCTCAGGAGAAATCTCGGCTCCACAACCATTGGACTGAGGCTTGTCGAAACCCCATAGCTTTGCAGCTTTTACATCGTCCTGCACCATTTGCTTTGAGAACTCCTCGTGGTCATACTGCAGTGTGGCTTTACCTCCAAACTCAGTTGGAAGATTGTCCACATCAAAATAGGATCTCATTAGTTCCACACTTTCTTTGTTCTTTGGATAGACAAATTTCACCTTCTGGAAAGTTTTTGGGTCCAGAAAGTACCTGACAACCTGCAATCAATTGGAAATCAGTATGGATAATACTGGAGTTATCTCTATTCCGTAGTAAAGGTAACGTTTCGGCAATAAATAAATAGACAGAACAGAAAAGGGAGTAAACGCGAACCTTCCAAAATGCTTCAAATATACGTGGGGGGCTGTATAAAAAGGCTATGGCTAGTCTTTCAGGGTAATGATTTTGTAATATATTGATACTATCTCGAGCAGATTTGATGGGGACATTGGTGCTTAAAGACCATCCTGTGAAGTCTATTAACCATGCCATCTGTTCTTGACCTTCTGGTAAATTGAGTATTGCATTTTCTATAAGATAAACCAGATGTCTAATCTGGTTATCAAGTGATGTTGTATTCTGCAAAAGTTAATATTACAAAAACCTTCATCATCTTATGAAGATACAGGAGGGGAAAATACAAAATGAAATACATGCTGCAATTTTCAGATTCATTTGGATACCTGCATTCCTGGTCTTAGTATAAGAACAGTCCTACCATGACGATCATGAAAATTTGCTCTGTATACCTTCCCTGTCTCACCTTCAATTGCAACTTCAGGCTGACAGAACACATGCATCATATATGGGAAATAAAAATTTAAGCCAGTTTAAATATTGAAATCATAGAGTGAATGACAATTAGGAGACATTCCACAAAATTTGTATATCATCAGCAAGAATAATTAGGTAAAAAATGTACCGAAATCAAACAACATATTTCTGTCTATGAATTATGATTATCTTGTTGACATTTTGTATTTTCAGTCATTCAAAAAAGCATGGATATTCACTGTCTCACCCAGCGGATTTCTTCAGGTTTATAGGCAGCTCTCCACCTCAAGGTCTCCTCCAACATCTTCTTGGACTTATCCACATTCCAGTTCCTGGCTTCAAGATATCTCTTCAAGCATGCATCATCACAATCTTGCAAGCCGCGACCTGAGAGCGGCCCCAGTGAATCTTTAAGCTTGTTTATCTGTATCCAGATCTTAAGCAGATTATTTTCTAGCACCTGGACAGTATCCTAAAAGTTCAAATATGTAATGGCAGCTTATTGCTATTGGTTAACTCTGTGTGTGTGTGTGTGTTTTTTTTTTTTGGGGGGGGGGGGGGGGGGGGGGGGG
>CAVNYN010228812.1:0-31918 GCA_963692815.1 Nyctanthes arbor-tristis | reverse complement strand
ATTCTTAACCACAATAATTAAAAGATATCCATGAGACCGTGACTCTTTTGTTTGTTTAAATCACTCCATTCTAGAATAATTAATTGTCAATCAAGTCCAACGGCACAAAAAATTTCTATTACTAGTGATAGAAGGTGACAGGTACAGAACATGTATACATCTGTGATATTATTACTATAATAAAGACGTTTGCTCTCTCTCTCTACAAAAAGATTGTAGGGGAAAGGGGAGTTGAACCCTAATCTAAAGTATGAGAGTGTTGCGCTTTTCTCTATAATTTTTTTTCCAAAAATGATATATTTTCATCTCATTTCTCATGTTTTGGTGTGTTCTATTCTATCCTTTATAACCCAAAAATTAAAAAATAAAAAAAGCAGTTCTCCCAAAAGAACCAAAATAATAATAAAATTGAAAATCATGTGATTTAAGTTGTGTTTGGAAATTAAAAATCAAGTAATGTGATTTTGACAAAAAGCCAAAACCTAAAATTTAAGATTAGCCAACGAGTTGCGGTTTGGCTAGCTAGCTAATGAGCTAAATAACTCTACACTGATTAATGGGCTCCAAATTGGCACAACTCGCCTGCTTTAGCGATGTACGTTGCACCGTTGTTGATTTTTTCTCGTGGATGTACGACAATGTGATATATCATATATGCTAATCAAATTGTTATATATATATATATATATAGTGATTTTAATTGAAACTTATTAGACACGTGTAAGTGAAAAGATCGATGTGTGATTAGACACCACCATTCCTAAACTGAGCATGTGTGTACAAAGAAGTCATGGACCATGGTCATATGTATATAGACTTCAAACGTCCAAAGTTTTTAATGAGTCAAGTTAATGAGTCAATTAAATATGGTGTCCCCTTCAATAAATGCAAGTGGCTCAATTTACATTTATGGTAACTAGATATTTGTCACAGATTCCATAATTTTAACCGCAATAATTGAAAAATATCACATCATTCTAAAATCATTAATTGTTAGTCAAGTCTAACAACACAACAAAATTCCATTTCTAGTGATGGAAGGTAACAAGTGCAAAACACGTGTGTTGTAAATATATATATATATTATATGTGTGTGTGTGTGTGTTATTTCTAGAACCCAGACGTTTGCTCTTTTTTTCTTTTTTTTCAATGGCTAATTGGCATTATGTAGATTTATTAATTGTTTGTTTAAATCACTCCATTCTAGAATCATTAATTGTCAATCAAGTCCAACGGCACAAAAAATTTCCATACTAGCGATGGAAGGTGACAGGTGCAAAACATGTGTACATCTGCGATGTTATTACTACAATAAGGACGTTTGCTCTCTCTCTCTCTCTCAACAAAAAAATTGTACGCAATGGCAGAGTCAGGCACTACTAGAGACCTGGGCCGGAAAGGTGAGCCATACACTACACACGGCTAAATTACCCTTTATATATACTTTATTTTTTTTAAACAAGCTAAAATTTTATTTTTCCCCTATCTACGCAAGTGATTGTAGGAGGAAAGGACTCGAACCCTAATATAGCTAAGTATGAGATTGTTGCGCTTTTTCTCTTTAATTTTGTTTTTTTTCCCAAATATGATATATTTTTGCCTCGTTTCTCATGTTTGGTGTGTTCTCTATTCTATCCTTTATAACCCCAAAAATAAAAGAATATTTCTCCCAAGTGAACCAACATAATAATAAAATTGAAAATCATGTGATTTCAGTAGTGTTTGGAAATTAAAAATCAAGTCATGTGATTTTGATTAAGTTGACAAAAAGCCAAAAACTAAAATTCAAGATTAGCCAGCGAGGTGCGGTTTCGCAAGCTAGCTAATGAGCTAAATAACTCTACATTGATTAACGGGCTCCAAATTGGCATAGCTCGCCTGCTTTAGCGATGTACGTTGCACCATCGTTGATTTTTTTTTGGTGGATGTATGACGATATGATATATCATATATGCTAATCGAATTGTTAAATATATAGTGACTTTAATCGAAATTAGACATGTGTAAGTGAAAAAGTCGATGTGTGACTAGACACCACCATTCCTGAGCTAAGCGTGTGTGTACAAAGAAGTCATGGACCATGGTTATATGTCTATAGACTTCAAGCGTCCAAAGTTTTTAATGAGTCAATTAAATATGACGTCCCCTTCAATCAATGCGAGTGGCTCAATTTACATTGGCGTGTAACTAGATATTTGCTACAGATTCCATAATTTTAACCACAATAATTGAAAAACATCACTCCATTCTAAAATCATTAATCGTCAGTCAAGTCTAGCATTTGCTCACTTTTTTTCTTTTTTTTTTTCATGGCTAATTGGCATTATGTACTGCTAACCTTTTAAATTGTTGCGACTTTTTTTAATCACATGGCTTAAGGTGTGTTTGGGGAAAAAAATTAGGTCATGTATTTTTTTTTTTTTTTCCTTTTTTATCTTTTTTGACAATGTAGAAGTGATCATGTGATTTGATTATGTTCATTACCAACTGTTTCAGTTGAAAATTGTAGATCCCTCCGGGAGATGAGATCTGAGGGTTAAAATGTCACTTTAACAAGGTTAGGAATGGGAATCAAAATAATTAACTGACGGTGATTATATTACCAAACAATCACACTATAGTTTTTCATTTGCTTGGATAAAGTTACATTTTTTTATAACGTTGCTTTAATATTCTCAAAATAAATTTTTTTTTTCCCTCTCATTGATTCGACCAAACGGCTATTACTTACAGAATCACTGATTTGACCTTCTTATTTTATTTTCATTTACTCATCTCTTTTCCCAAATTCTTTTTTGTGGTCAGCAAATTGTACTGAAAATGTGTTCCCTAGATTCCGCTTCTTTGGTGGGAGGAGGAAGAAAGTATCAATTATTCATGGCTATTCATATCTTATATGATCCAAGAAAGAAAACCCTCAATTAAGTACATTAACTAATTTTAGGAAACAGTTGTTTTATCTAATCTTTTCAGTTCCTTTATATTCAACACCCTAAACGGTAGTGATAAAACTAAAAGCAAATAAAGAGAACATGATTTTTAGTTTAATGAAAATGAGTTCGAAGAATTCAAGATTAATGGCTTCTCTTAATTTTTCTTAGATTTTTGTGGCAAGCTGGATTAAACATATGGAAATGAAACATTAAATATATGTTTAATATGGTATGTGGATTATCTTTTTAGAACGGAAGAAAGTAGAATAGTGAACTATCTTTATGAGACGGGGGTAGTAAAATAGAGTAGAAAAACCAATGATATTAATTATAATTTAATAATAAAAATGAAATAACTAGTTTGTTGAACAAAAAAAAAAAAAAAGTAAAACAACAGTTCGCCAATCAAGAAACCCGTAAGTGTCAACTTGTAATCGGGATGAGGAAACGAATATGATCGATGCTAGAACTTGGAATGCTAAAGGAACGAACTCAAGAAGACATGGAACTGAAGTAGTACGACTTCAAATTTCAGAATTTTTGGGCTGGGTTTGGTTTTTAAGTGTTTTGGACAGCAAGAATTTGAAGGAACAGAAAAAGAATTCCATGAAATTGGGACCTCAAAATTTTTGGGTCCTACACAAAGGCATGCTCACAGCCGGTGGTCAAGTCCGGCCTTACCTAACGTGCATCAATTCACTCAGTTAAATACTAATCTCATTCTAGTATGACATATTATGGCACTCTATGGTGTCATGAACATGTGGAGTATATTAGAACAAGTTCCATGGGAAATTACAACCATATGACATACATTGATATATAACACATGGTCATATGACACCATATAGTACCATACATATAACGTTAGATGATTTTTAACTTAAATATCCTTACATTTTATTAAAAACTACAAATCTCGACCAGTCATTTCACAAGAGATAGTATATGATAATGACATAACCAAAAATGATTTTGTTCTGTAACGTAAGGGGAAGTATAACCTTTTTGTTTGTGGAGACTGCTTGGTAATCCAGATGCTAAAATGGAAAATAAAAAACTATGAAATTGCAAGGAGAAAACTGACATGCCAATGTTTTTTCATTAGAATAATGTTACGTAGTACTATCAGTGTTAAGCACCAGTATATGTGGCAATATATATAAGCAGCATTAAATGATAAGTTGGGTTAAAAGTATGCATAATTTGATTTAACTTATCATTTAATGTCATGTAGACTAGGATTAGCACCATTGATAATTTACAACATTACTCTTTTTGTTAACATTGTACCACTATATTGCAATTCTTCCTCCGTCTTTCTACTTCCGCATCCTATGAGTAGGTTGCAACTTTTCATTGCCACTGTAGAGTACAAAGTGATACTATTTATTTAGATTGAAGATCGGTTTACAATTTAGTATGTATCGTTATATTAGGAGATAGGTAGAGACACATAAATACAAGGGAACATTCATTTATTCAACGTCCAATTATAAGAAATTAACAATTAAACTGAAGATTGATTTTTTTTTTAGATAAATAACATTATTCATCATAGACAACCATAAGTGGTAATGGAAGGTGACATCCAAGTACTTCAGTATATTATAACTAACTAATAATTGCTATCTACCTAATGAACGAAACACATTCTATGTTGATTAATTAATGGGCTCATATAAACCCAAACACTAAGATTTTCCCATTAATGTTGAACGAAACACATTCTATGTTTTATTAATTAATGTTGAACGAAACACATTCTATGTTTTTCAAAATATCAAAAGATTTTCCCAAAAACGGGGGCTACACCATATCTACACCCGTGATCGTACCTGTTCGAGCTTCAAGTCGTGAAAAGTTTTAACAAGTCAATTAAATACGGTATATTCCCTTCGATCAATGCGACTGACTCAATCAATCTTGATGTAATGTAAGTAGATATTTATCACAAATTCAATAATTTTTAACCACAATAATTAAAAGATATCCATGATACCGTGACTCTTTTGTTTGCTTAAATCACTCCATTCTACAATCACTAATTGTCAATTAAGTCCAACAGCGCAAAAAATTTCCATTACTAGTGATGGAAGGTGACACATACAGAACATGTGTACATCTATGATATTATTACTACAATAAAAACTCTCAAACTCTCTCTCTCTCTCTCTCTACAAAAAGATTGTAGGGGGAAGGGAGTCGAACCCTAATCTAAAGTGTGAGATTGTTGCGTTTTTCTCTTTAATTTTTTTTCCCAAAAATGATATATTTTCACCTCGTTTCTCATGTTTTGGTGTGTTCTATTGTAACCTTTATGACCCAAAAATAAAAGGATAGTTCTCCCAAATGAACCAAAATAATAATAAAATTGAAAATCATGTGATTTAAGTTGTGTTTGGAAATTAAAAATCAAGTCATGTGACTTTGATTATGTTGACAAAAAGCCAAAAACTAGAATTTAAGATTGGCCAGTGACGTGCGGTTTGGCTACCTAGCTAATGAGCTAAATAACTCTACATTGATTAACGGGCTCCAAATTGGCACTGCTCGCCTGCTTTAGCGATGTACGTTGCACCCTCGTTGATTTTATCTGGCGGATATACGACGATATGATATATCATATATGCTAATCGAATTGTTAAGTATACAGTGACTTTAATCAAAACTAATTAGACACGTGTAAGTGAAAAGATCGATGTGTGACTAGACACCACCATTCTAAGCTGAGCATGTGTGTACAAAGAAGTCATGGACGATGCTCATATGTATATAGACTTCAAGCGTCCAAAGTTTTTAATGAGTCAATTAAATATGGTGTCCCCTTCAATCAATGCGAGTCGCCCAATTTACATTGGTGTGTAACTAGATATTTGTCACAGATTCCATAATTTTAACCACAATAATTGGAAAATATCACTCCATTCTAAAATCATTAATTGGCAGTCAAGTCTAACAACACAACAAAATTCCATTTCTAGTGACTGAAGGTGACAAGTACAAAACTGGTGTGTGTGTGTGTGTGTGTGTGTTATTACTAGAACCCGGACGTTTGCTCTCTTTTTTTCTTTTTCCTTTTTCCATTTTTTTGGGGTTATTTAACCCTAGATCCCCAACCTTTTAATTTTGTATCAATTTTGTCCTTATTTTTTTGAGCCTACTAAGTCCCAAATCTTTCATTTATTAATGTATTGCATCTCCAGTGTTACATTATGTCCCCAACCTTTCAATTTTCAATATTAACCCCTATCAAAATGACTATTATACCATTGATTCTTTATTTCCACATAGGTCCTCAATTTTTAATTTCTATATAATTTTGTTCTATTTTTTTTCGAGCGTGTAGAAGTCTAACATTTTATTTTTTGTCATGGTATATCTCTATTAATACTTTTCATACTAACATTTTAGTTCTTACTATTAATATCTATTCAAATTTTCATTCAGTTGTGTTGGAGCGAGTTAGAGTTTGTGGATTTTTTATTTTATATTTTTCTTTATATTTTATTTAAATAATTAATGATATAATAAAAATTTTAATAGATATTAATAGTAAGAATTAAAATATTAGTATGGAAAGTATTACTGGGGATATAACATCTATGTCCTTAACCTTTCAGTTACCAACGTTAATTCAATTAAAATTGTTATTAAACCTTTAATTATCTAAATAAAAATAAAAAAATAAAGAACAATATAAAATAAAAACTCACCTAGCCTGTAGAGATAATTAAAAAAAAACTCGATCTATACCAAACTTGATGAATACCTAATTTGCGTAAAAAAAGATTTCGGTCTGAGAGTCAATACAATAAATCATGATCACATATCACGCAGTGGATATATATCAACGTAGATCTACAAAAAAAATATTTTCAATTTCCAAAAATGAAACCAAACTCTAGTGCACTAACTCTAATTTTTTATGGATTCACGATCAGTGGCTCATATTGGATTGAGACGGATAGCAAATAGGAGGACAAATTAAGGTGAAAATAAAAAAAAAAGAGACAAAAAATTAAATTAGAATTAAAATATTAGGGTATTTTTTTTTTTATAAATCAAAAATCAATTCTTGGCAGATTTACCCAATCTATATTTATCACGTGATCTGTGATAATCAGGAAATCAGATTTGATTCGCTACGTTTATAATTAGATCGATAACTTTCTTCGATACAGATTTGATATCCATCGAGACTATTGTAGATCGAGTTTTTCTGTTATCATTATTTATGACTGTTGTCATTGACTTGTATTTGAGTATATTAGAGTGTATGAATTTCTTATTTTATATTGTTTGTTATTTTAATTTAAATAATTAATGATATAATGAAAATTTTAATAGATATTAACAGTAAGAATTAAAATGTTGGCATAGAAAGTATTAATGGGGAGATAACACGATAAAAAAATAAAATGTTGTACTTTTAAGCGTTTAAAAAATAATGAGAACAAAATTATATAGAAAGTGAAGGGTTGGGGACCCATAATGGAAATAAAGTATCAAGGGTATAATAGTCATTTTGATAGGGGTTAATAGTGAAAATTGAAAGATTGGGGATGAAATATAACGTTAAAGACGTAGTACAGTAATAAATGAAAGATTGGGGACTTAGTAACCCCAAAAAGAGAATAGGGACAAAATTGATATAAAATTGAAAGGTTAGAGACCTACAGTGAAAATAACACTTCTTTATGGCTAATTGGCATTATGTACTGCTAAACTTTTAAAGTGTTGCGACTTTTTTTAATCACATGACTTAAGTTGTGTTTGGGGAAAGAAATTAGGTCATTTATTTTTTTAATTTTTTTTTAATCTTTTTTGAAAATGTACAAGTCATGTGATTTGATTATGTTCATTACAAACTCTTTCAGTTGAAAATAGTATATCCCTCCTGGAGATGAGATTTGAGGGTTAAAATGTCACATTAACAAGGTTAGGAATGGGAATCAAAATAATTAACTAACAGTGATTATACTGCCAAACAATCACACTATAGTTTTTCATTTACTTAGATAAAGTTACAATTTTTTTAATAACATTGTTTTAATATTCTCAAAATAACTTTTTTTCCTCTTATTGATTCGACCAAACGACTATTACTTACAGAATTATTGATTTGACCTTCTTATTTTATTTTATTTTATTTTACTCATCTCTTTTCCCAAATTCTTTTTTGTGGTCAGCAAATTCTACTAAAAATGAAAACTTGCAGTTCCCTAGTTTCCTTCTATGGTGGGAGGAGGAAGACAGTATCAATTATTCATGGCTATTAATTTAAGTACATACTAATTTTAGGAAATAGTTGTTTTATCTAATATTTTCAGTTTTTTTATATTCAACACCTTAAACGGTAGTGATAAAACTAAAAGCAAATAAAGAGAACATGATTTTTAGTTTATGAAAATGAGTTTGAAGAATTCAAGATTGATGGCTTCTCTTAATTTTTCTTAGATTTTTTTGGCAAGCTGGATTAGAAAACCGAAAAAGGCGTAGGCATGATGCTAAATGTCTAGTTCCTTGGTAAGAAATATAATTAGTTGGGATAAGATGGATGCTTGAATCTTTGAAAAGCTTGGGATATTATCTATTACACGAAATCAATCATGAATTAATGAACTTATCCTTTCCACAATGGTCACATACTCACATGAGGTGCACGAGCAAACCGAACAAAAATTTGGACATTTTGGGTTAAAATGAACTGACTTGCTAGTTTTTAAAAGTTTAGGGACTTTCATTGCTAGAAATCAAGAGTTAGAGAGTCGAGCATGAGCATGTGCAAAAATTAGAGCCCGAAAATGCACTCTACCAATTATTTAAGTCAAAAGATCGATTCTACTTCTAACAATTAGAGGCTATATATGTTATTTCAAATTAGTTCTCTTACAGCCTGACTTGTGCTCAATAATGCCTAAACGAAGTTCCAAAAATGGGCCTCCTACCATGAGTTTCTTTTTCATTTTTCCCCCCTTAATTTAAATATATTTAGCTAAAATAGCGTAGAAAAACCAATTATACTAACTATAGTTTAATAATAAAAAATAAAATAACTAGTTTGTTGAATAAAAAGAAAGTTAAAAAATAGTTCACCAATCAAGAAACCTATAAGTGTCAACTTCTAATTGGGACGAGGAAGCATACATGACCGACACTAGAATTTGGAAGCCTAAAGGAACGAACTTAAGAAGACAAAGAACTGAAGTAGTTTGACTTCAAATTTCAAAATTTTTGGGTTGGGTTTTGTGTTTAAGTGTTTTGGGTAGCAAGAATTTGAAGAAAAAAAATGAATTCCACGAAATTGGGACCCCAAAATTTTTGGGCCCAAAACAAAGGCATGCTCAGCCTGTTGTTAAGTCCGGCCTTACTTAACGTACATCAATGTACTAAGTTAAATACTAGTCTCATTCTAGTATCTTATGCTATGATACTATATAGTATCATATGAGCATGTGGCGTGTATTAGAACAAGTCATATAGGAAATTGCAACTACATGATATGGACTGATATGCGACACATGGTCATATAACACTATATAGTACCATACATATGATGTCGGATGATTTTTAAGTTAAATACCCTTACATTTTATTAAAAGCTACAAGTTTCGACTAGTCATTTCACAAGAGATATCATATGATAATGACATGACCAAAATGATTTTGTTCTGAAACGTAAGGGGACGTATAAGCTTTTTCTTTGTGGAGGTAGCCGAGATGCTAAAATGGAAAATAAAAAACTCTATGAAATTGCAATGAGAAAACTGACATGTCAATCTTTTTTCATTAGAATAATGTTAAGTGGAACTGTCAGTTTTAAGCACCAGTATGTGTGGCAGTATATATAAGCAGCATTAAATGATAAATTGGGTTAAAAGTATGCACAATTTGATTTAATTTATCATTTAATGTCATATGAATTGGTGTTAGCACCACCGATGATGTACAACATTACTCTTTTTGTTAACAATGTACCACTATATTGCAATTCTTCCTCCGCGTCTCTACTTCAGCATCATATGAGTAGGTTGCAACTTTTCAACGCCACTGCAGAGTGCAAAGTGATACTGTTTATTTAGATTGTAGATTGATTTACAATTTAGTATGTATTGCTATATTGGGAGATAGGTAGATATACATAAATACAAAGGAACATTCATTTATTCACCGTCCAATTATAAGAAATCGACAATTAGATTGAAGAATGATTTTCTATTTAGATAAATAAGATTATTTGTCATAGACAACCATAACAGTTACATGTACATTCACAGCAACAAATCTGCCGAGAATCCATTGCAATCACCGCCCACCAAAAATATGTCACAAACCCGGCATCACCACACAATCAACCACAAAAGCAATTAGTCACGTAATTACTCGAATTGTATTAATTTATGTAACAAAATATTTCTTTTATACAATTGGGAGAACTTTAGTGAATGACATAGACTTGAATTTAAGATCTCACTCTGGTAAAGGGCGCTCTTTACTGTGTAAGCTATCACCCTTAATCTCTAGCAAAACATGTTAAAATTTTTATTGTTTCAATTTTGAAAAATGAAAAGAAAAAAAGAATTTAATGTTTGAATATGGTGTGTTAATATTTTTGAAAATTAAAATAACTGCAAATGAAAATGAAAAAGTGTTTAGAATACAAATAATGGATAAAACTCTCTCTATAATGTTCCCATTGTTGTAAATATATTTTAGAGTGAATTACTGATCTTGAAACTCTAATAGGCATCGTATCTTAATCTCTACTCCAAGACTATTTTACTTGCTTACTAAGATTTTCTTGAGTATCGTAAGTCTATAAATAGCCCCATTTATTGAGAATAAATACATAATTGAAGAGTTTTTCTTCAATTTTTCTTTCTATTTTCTATTCTTTCCTTCTACTTTATAATACATTATCAGCACTAAAAGCCCGAAAATCTTTTTTCCTTTAAAAGTGATTTAAAAGTTTTACTCTGTTCACTCATTGTTTTGAATATAGAAAATTCTTTTACCACCGCTTATGATATACACAGCTATTAATTTTCTTTCAATTGAGAAAACCCACGCCATCTTGTTTATTTTGTTTATCAATTTGTTGAATCTTTTTTTTTTTTTTTGGTTGCTGAATGCATAACGCTATAACGACAAGCCAATTTGAATTATATGTCAAGGTTTGTTCCAATGGTTTTATCACTAATTGGGCCTAGTCTTCTCAAAACACTTTGCTGTGATTCTTCTAAACTATTGCTTGAATTTGAGAATCACTATTATTTCTTATATTCTTAAAGAATATATGATTGGCTCCACTGGCAGAGCTAGGAGCAAAATTTAGTGGGGCCTGGAGCAAATCTTTAACTAGTAGGGTGTGACTTAATTTATTTTGTTTATTTTATTTTTTTCATAAAACAAAATATTATAAAAGCAAAAGACTAATACTACTTTCTTACATGCAATGTACCATTATTAGTTTTGCTAGATATATTTATCTTTATGTACGCATATAACTGCATACAATAACTATAAACAATAAATTTTGATAATAGCATTGAAAACTTTATAATGTTTTTGTGATTTGAATTTCTAACACAAAATTAAATTTTAATTGATCTATTTAAGTATTTAAACCCATATTTTGTGATCTATTTAACTATTTAAACCCATATTTAAACCCATATTTTTTCTTTAAACCAATTAAAGAAAAAAATATTAATAATAATAGAAATTTACAAAAAAAAAAAGTGTAAACTTCATTGGGGGCTACTACCCCCAAGGCCCCTAAGTTGCTCTACTCCAGAAGAGCCCTGACATATATATATATATATATATTATTAATCGTAGATTCTTGAAGAAACACGATCGTTCCAAAATCTATCAATAATCATTAAGATTATTGTAATTTAGATATTATATTTTGTAATCAATAAAGAATTACAATTTATGCTCTATATTCTAGAAAAATATAATTAGCTCCTGAAGAGTTTTGATATATATTATTCTTGTGGTTCCTGAAGAATCACCAATTACATCTTATATTCCAGAAGAATATGATTGGATTTCAAAAGTCATATAAGATTTGTCGTAATTCCTGAAGAAATATAATTATCTAATTCTTAGTCTTGAAAAAATTTATTAAGATTAATATGGCTTGAGTAAGACAACAAAAAAAGAAAACATATCTAAGGATTGTACAAAAGTACTTAGTTTCCTTCATATAATGTCTAACTCAATGTTGAATATTTTACCGTCAAATATCCACATAATATATAAAAAATCATGAGTTCCGCCCCACTAGTTTCATTGCATTGCCTGAAGCAAATGCAACATCTTATTGTGAAACGTGGGTGAAATCATGGGAAAACTCATGAAAAAACCCTAATAGTGAGATGCAACAAAGCATCCAATAATAACAGCTTATTTAAAATAGAGCATGTCAGGGTATTGAACACGTACTTGTCATACGACATAATACCTTGTGGGTCTCTAACTTGTAGTCAGTCAAGGGAAAATGGAAAGAGGAGATTAATTTCCTTGATTATGATGGTCAAGTAGTGACTCACTTTGATGTTTCTGATTTCTTTGCCGATCCAAAAGGAAATATTGATAACCTGATTAATAGTTAATCATAATAAATTGTTCTAGTTGATAGTGCAACTATATGTACCAATATTTAAGACAAAAGTACTTTTCAAATTAACATTAGCAGAAAATAATGTTACTACTATATATCAAGTACATCGAACATCACCAAAAGCTCTAGAAGAGCTTGTATTATTTTGATAAATAATACTAAATTATATATTGATGACATAATTTAGCAAATTCAAGGGAAATTTGCTGATTTTTAAAGATATCTAATATATTTTACGTTGAGATAATGAAAAAAATAATAAAATTTTACATAAATTCCTTTGTATCTAGTCGAAAGCAGATAAAGGAAAAATTCTCAACACTATCATCTGGAATGTATTATACATTCATAAAAGTAATTGAAACAAACCATCTCACGAACCTGAAGTTTATTGACCGAAAGAACTTTATATCTTGGCGTGATAGGTTTGGCATCCATGAGCAACTATGATGCAGTAGATAATTCACATGGGCACAATCTAAAGAACCAGAAATTTCTTTTAGCAAATGATTTCCCATGTGCTACTCTGAGCAAGGCAAGTTAGTCATCAAACCTTCTAGTATGAAGGTTAATATTGAGTCTCCAAATTTCTTGGAAAGAATTCATAGAGATATATATGGGCAGGTAAACCTTTATGTGGACCACTTATAAATTTATGATATTGATTGATGGTTCTACTTGATATCCCATGCTCGCTTACTTTCTACTAGAAATACAGTGTTTGCTAGACTACTTGCTTCTAGAATAAAAATAAAAAACCCAATTCCTCAATCAAGAAAATTCGTCTTGATAATTGAGATTGAATATTTAGTTGTTGATGTCTACACTCTGAATGGTTTAGCAGAATTGTCACGCCTCACTCCTATTACTTCTACTTTACTTAAAGTGTGACGTACGCCGACGATAAATTCCAACTAGAAGCTAGAATTTACTATTAATGCTCATGAAAATGCTTATTATTCTAGAAAAATTTTGGCAATACCTCCCCTAATTTACTAGCAAAACCAACATGTACAATTGCCCAATATCAACACCTCACAATATAATAATTCTCATTTTAAATAACACCACCTCATAATTGAAGAAATATACTCATCTTAGTGTAATTCACATAAGAACACCCAATACATACTAGTAAGTTAACCGGTTCAAAGCCTATAATTCATAATGAAAACAAACCCATAACAATCTGTATGTGGTGACTCGAATTCTTGGAATAGTAGGCTCAGTTATAATGAGTTGTCTATTGCCCAAACTCCAATTGCTACCTGTTGAGAAAATCATTTAAAAAACATATGAGCTAACAAGCCTAGTGAGTGGAGTTTTATAATTAAACATATTTTGGAAAATCGAAATATAACATTTGCAAAATCTCAAATAAAATGTTCAAGCTCATTTGGGAACTTCATAACTTTAATTATAAATCCAGCATAACATCAACATTTATAGAATCATCACATGTTAGAAAACATCATGAGCATCATCTCATTTAATAATCATCATACAATTCACCCCAAAGTGTAGCCATAATATCATGTTATCATGTAACCTTATTCATTTTACATCATACGCAAGTATACACCAGCTTGGGCCATAGGTACCTTATGACCCTTTGCCATAGGCGGCACAACAACCAGCTTGAGCCATAGCTAGTACATTAAGCCCATTCGCTTGGGCGGTATATCATATTAACAACTTGAGTCATAGGCCCCTTCGCCTGTAGACAGCATATTAATGACAAAGAATACATATTTAGGGTTTTTCATATATCATGAATCATGTTTTAAATCAAATATTTCTCTAAAAATCATGCAGTGCCATTTTATATAAAAATCCATATGAACTTTTAGAAATACATGATCCTTATAGACATTGCAAATTCATGTGAAATCAAAGCATAATAATTTTTCATTTAGAAAGAAATGAGAGAAGAACTCCACTCACTGGCTAAGTAGCATCCTTTCGTGTTTCACTTCCTGTTAGCCTTTATTATTTCCTGTGACACCATATGAAAATTTTACTTAACATTTAATTCCTTTCTATTTCTCAATTCACACATATAACTCAATTCCTTTACTTATCCTTGCTCAATCCTATTTAACTTCTTGCTAGCTTATTTATTAGTTAAAGATTTTCTAGTTTAAATAACCATCTTCATAATCATAGATGTTAAATTAGAAAGCTCAATAATTACTCTTTATTTCTACACTTAACTAAATTCTCCTATCAAGCATGAGCACCACTTATTGAATTGAGACTTAAGATCGTCAAGTTTTTCCTATTTGGGCAATGCCTATTCAAAACCATTTTAAAATCAAGAACGGTTTTGTATGTTTGTGAAATTCTCTTAGAAGGTAGACAGCTCATATAAGTTCACCATATATGAAATTTGGCACAAAAAAACAATAGTGGGAATACCAAAATATTTCTCCACCTTCTGAAAATCTGTTCTTGGGTGAACACTGTCCATCTTCACAAAACATGTCATAAAAACTCCTATGGGTCTCCAAACAATGTCATTCAAATTCCAGATGATAGACAACGTATAAGAGATCATTTTATATACTATCAGTTATGACCTTATTAAAGTTGAAAGGCAGAAACAAAATGGATAATAATTCTATGCCTAAACTCCTTTATGTTAAATTTATATATACATGCTTGGCTTCTTCCCATAATTTTTCTAAGCTTACTTCTTTCTAGAGTTGTAATGATATAACCTATTAAAGTCTCAAATACCCATTATTAATAATAGTCATACTAATTCTTAAGCTTACACAAATTTTCCAAATCTTTTCACTTTTCACTTGTTGCTTCCCTAGCTTGCCTTACTAGTTCAAATTTATCAATCTTCTCACGTATCCATATACAATATCCTTAAAATTTCAAACTACTAATTTATGTGGAATATGTTGTATATAAATTTTTGTACATTTTGTATATTCTCTTCCACAACAGTAATTCCCTTAACTAGTTTTCATTATATTAGTTAGTTGATTAGTGATCATTTTATTAGTTAGTTTCTTAAATTAAACCCAATAACTTAAACCCCTAGAATTTCATACTAGACATATGCTTCAAGAAGTAGAAATACATATAACTTATATCCGTCAACTCATTATTTCTCCCATGTTTAATCTATATCTACGTACTTGGTTCCATACAATGACATTAACTTCATAGCATTCCATTTTAGATCGAAATCACCATTCTATATCAATAAATCCATGAATACTAAGATTATAACCCAATACCCAATTTTATGAGAATTTTCATTTTAAAGCCCCAAATAACAATTCATTTAAAATTTTCGACTTCAATTTCCCTTCTAAAACTTTGATTTCGCATACTGACTTTACATAATTCTCCTCTAATCTTCATGTAATTTCCATTTCATGTCTAAGAATAATTTCAACCCATTTAAACCTATAAAGAAGTAATGCACTTAATTAATTTCTTAAGTTAAAACCAATCTCCTTCAAACTTTAGAACCTCACATCATTCGTCTATCTCAAGAAATTCAAATACATACAGTTTATATTAACAAACTAGCCATTATTCCCTTTAAAATTCATCACATAAATGATGTAGGCGTACCTACAACTACTCAACACAACTCAAAGAACACCGGATTGTTACTCAAGAAAACAATCGTTATTTTCCTCAATTCAAAATCAATCAAACTTATAATGCCAGAAAACGAACATAAATAGATGCCCTAATGGGCTATAGGTTCTAGGTAGGCCAGACTCAAGCATAAAAGCCCAAACTAAATAAGAATTCGAGATAAAAAATAAAAAAAGAACAAAACTAGTATAAGGAAGCCTTAAAAGCCCAAAAAGCGACCAACCCGATTAACACCAATCGAATTTGTCTAGAAACAATACCGCTGCTCCAACCACATCAATAAACCACACACACACACATACATACATACATATCGAAAACCCAATTAAGCATGATGTAATTTAAACTCCACTCACCTCTTAAAATCAAACCAAAATCGAAAACCCAAATTGAGTCTCGTGGCTAGCTCCTACTTCTTCTGATTTTTTTTTTGCGCTCAACTTCTCTGCTCTCACGCTCTCTCCTGAACTCTTTCGTTTGTCTCTAGTTCCCTCTATGTATGAATGTTTCAATTTACCCAAATTCAAAAGAAAATTATAGATACTTTGAAAAATTCCACACAAGGTCCCTCAACTTCTTGCTTTCTTCATTTAGGTCCCTAACTTCATACTTTACTTCATTTACTACCAAACGTGTAATATGATTGCATATAAAACTCAAACTTATTTAATTATTTAAATGGTAATCTCAAAAATTAAATTAATGCATCTTAGTCCTCATTTGACATTGACTTAACATATTACACCTTTGACTTTGACAGGTAAAAGTTGAACTTGAAGATAGCAAAGTGAGTCATGACAAGAACTGTTCAGTTAAGTTTTAGACCATTGTTTATAAAAATAAAAATCCCAACTTCTGTTTTGGATCATGCTATATTACGTGCCACAGTGATGGTTCTATAAAACTAATCGTCTATCATCAGTATTCTCCCATGAGGCATGTTTTGGGTTGAGAATTTGATGTCTCTTGCTTAAAAAATTTTTGGTAGTGTTGTTCAAATATATTACTTATTATATTGGACTAGAAGTTCAATATTATAGAAATTTTATTATTTGGCATGACTGATTAGACCATTCCGGTTTGTTGATGATAACAATCGAGAATCATCTGAAGAATAGAATATTCTTCCATTTAAATGAATTCTCGTGTGCTGTAAGTTCTCAGACAGTTCAATTATTAATAATCACTAGTTATTTAGAACTGAGTTTCAAATATATATGGAAAAAATTCAGAGTGAACCGTGTGGGCCTCCTCACCCTCTATGTGACCTTCTAGATTATTCATGAATTTGGATCCACTAGACGTCGGATGTCAAACTCGTAACCAAAAGTTTGCGAGAATATTTGCTCAATTGATTGATATGAGCAAAAGTTTCAGGTATCGTAGAAGACATATGATCTTGTTAGTGAATTTTATCCCAAAAGTCATTAAATATTCATATATTGTTTGAGATATTAATTACCTATAGTTAGCAAAATAATATTATACGCCTAAATTTATTGGCTCCACCAAATTGAGAACAAACCATTTTTGGTTACGTGATATTGATCGTTCACTTGCAGCAATTATTATATAACATGCTAGTAGAATATATGGTATCCCTTATATTTGGCTTGCAGTCAGAAGCCTCAATCTAAAATTAATAAGTGCGATATGTATAGTCGCTCCACCATACATACTAAGATGGATATTATTGAAATACTGAGAATATACAATAGATTTGAATCTTTCTTTATATGCTTCATCCATGAAGGATGAACATGTTTTTCTTACTATTTCTTAAATTAAATAGTTTTCTCAGCATTAGAGGAAGGAACAGAAAATTGGTAACAAGTATATGAAATGTATCATTGTAATCCTCATATGTATAATGCAAACTTGAAGTTTGTAATAATATGCATTTCAGATTACTAACTGCATAGTTACCCATAGATATACTATGTTAAATGCTCCATCTTGAATTGATATAAAATCTTATAAAAAGATTTGAGATATTAATGACATGCCTGAAGCATGACATGGTTGATTTCAAAATAAACATCCATGAAAAGGAATGTAGAGCAGATACTTGTAATGGTCCTTTTGAAGCATATACTCCAAAAGAATATAAAGACATAACTAATTAAAAAGTGCCTAAAGAGGCTCAGGTACCTAAATTATTGGAATAAAGAGATCTCCATAAGTTATTTCTATACTGAGTCTAGATTGAATCGGCAAGAAATAATAGTCGACTACATATGCTTATGAGCTCAATAAATAGCGAGGATGATGATTCAATTTGATCAAAATTGTTGACTTTGAATACTGGCCAAGGTAAAAAGACAATCCAGCAGATTGTTACAATGTCAATAATATGATGATCAATAGTTATGCTAAGAGAGCATTAAATAAGTGGTGGATGTTATTGAAACTTGAAGTTTTATTTGATTGGCAATATATGAAAAGATATTATTAGATTTGGTATGCTTGAATGAAGCATATAAAAAAGTTAAAGTTCTTGTACACATTGTCAGTCAATACGAGGGAGATAAGTGTTGTACTCTTTTTTCCTTGACTAAGTTTTTTGTCTCAATAGGTTTTCCTGGCAAGGTTTTAAACGAGGCAACATTGATGACGTATCTAAATAATAATGTACCTTTTTCCTTAACTTGGATTTTTTCCCACTGGTTTTTTCTATTAAGGTTTTAACGAGGCATACTCTTTGTGTTATAAATATCTGTGACATATATGATATTAACACTCGATATAAAACTCCTGAAGAGTTGATATTATCTGAAGCAGAATATATTTCAAAATATTGAAAATATTGGAGAGATATGGAAAGCTAAACACGAGAACTATTATTGGCTGAAATTAAAATAAGCAGCTCTACTCTTTTTCCTTTGATCAGTTTTTGTTCCACTGGGTTTTTTCTGGCAAAGTTCTAATGAGGTAGCACTTGTAAACTTCAGAATTGATCAGAGTCAATTGTATTCTTTTCCTAGTTTGGTAGGTTTTTCTCCTATTGGGTTTTTCCCCAAACGAAGTTTTTATCGAGACAGTTAATATATAGATAGTCATTTAAGTAGGAATGACAACGAGACGGGTATTACCCGATACCCGTGGGTACTGCCCAAAATGGGGCGGGTATTACCCTTCCCATTAAGTATTAGCGCAGGTTCGGGGAGAAGGATTTCGCCCCGAAGTCTTATAGTCAAGGTAGGGTACTGGCCATCCCAAACCCCCCGACCCGATACCCTATTTAAATTTTTTTTTAGGAAAAAAAAATTTAAACCTAAGCAGTGAGTTGGTGAGGGTTTGATCCGAAATACCCAAGATAGAAACAATAAACCTTAACAATCCCGACTAGTACTTTTTTTGTTGAATTTTTAACTAACCTTAATAATTAATTCATTCAAAAATTTAATTCAAAGATAAACCAAATCCTATCCCTAAATCAACTCCTCTCCTCTCGCTCTATCTCTGTCCAACTCAAACTCTTCAACTTCAAGTCTTCACTAGTCTACCTAATCCCAAAGTCTCAGCCACCGTGCTGCGCTGTTCTCTTTTTTTTTAGGATTTTTCCTTTAACGGGCGTAGGTAACCAGTAATTTTTTCATAGCCGTCCCGAACCTCCCCCGCCCCATACCCGATTCAATCAGGTATGGGGCGGGTACGGACCGGGGATTTCTTTAACGGGGCGGGAGAAGACATACCCGCCCCGTTGCCATTCCTGCATTCACAAAGGAGTGTTGTAAATATATTTTAGGGTAAATGACGTACCCTGAAACTCTAATAGCCACCGATCTTGTTCTCTACTCCAAGAATATTTTAGTTGCCTACCAAGACTTTCTTGGATATTGTAAGTCCTATAAATAGCCCCATTGTATTAAAAATAAATACACAATTTAAGAGTTTTTTTCTCCAATTTTTTCTCTATTTTCTATTCTTTCCTTCTAGTTTATAACACCCATAATTTGGTCACGAGAAAAGGAGAATGAAACATCATTCTTAAATTTTGCTTAGGACAATAAGAAATAGAGAAAATTAGCATAAAAACTGTAAATTGTTTTAAATTTAGAAAAGGGTTAATTTCACAAATCGTCTTCACTCTTTAGATTAAGAACCAGTTTTGTCCCCAATTTTTTTTAAGACACCCCATAGCCTCACCCTTTGATAAATACAAAAAAAATCATCTTTTTTCCATTATTCCATAAAAATTTTAATAAAATGACTATTATAACCCTGTAAATGTTTTAAATTTTTTTAAAAAAAGTTTAAAAATAATTAAAAAAAGAAACACCCCACCCCCCCACCCCACCCAAGATTGACCGCCGAAAATGCTGATATTCGGGCTGCCGGCCATTCCGCTATTGGAATGACAGGATTCCAGTAGCCAAAAAAGGGGAGGAGTGAATTTTCCCCATTTACTGTCGGAAATGGCAGCAAATGGGGGAGGAATCTCTCTCTCTCTCTCTCTTTTTTTTTTTGGCTGCTACAATTTCTGGCAACCAAAGTGCTACCAAAAACGGCAGCTGTGCTGCCGTTTCCAGCAGCACAAATGGAGGAGTCTCCCACCTATTTTGTGCAAAATAGGGGAGGGAGATTCCCTCCCCATTTGTGCTGTAGCAAAACGGCAGCCAAAAGGGGGGAAGATAATCCCCTATTTTACACACAAAATAGGCAGAGACTCCCCCCATTTGTGCTACCAGAAATGGCAGAAACGACAGCCATTCTGACGAGCCAAAACTGGCGAGTCTCCCCCATTTTGCACACAGAATGGGAGGGGGAAACTCCCCTCCTTTGTGCCGATGGCCAATCTTGGGAAGGGAAGTGTTGGGTGGTTGGGTGTTTTCTATTTTTTTTTTGTTTTTTATTATTTTTAAAATTTTTAAAAAAAAAAATTAAAAAGGTTAAGGGGTTTAATCTTCATTTTGTTAAAAATTTTATGAAATAGTGGAAAAAATGACGATTTGCGTGTATTTATCAAAGGTTGGGGGCTGTATGGTGGCTTAAAAAAATTGAGCATGAAACTGGTTTTTAACCTAAAACTTGAGGACAGTTTGTGAAATTAATCCTTTAGAAAAAGATTGAAAAAATGTCCCATTCGGTAGGGTGTTTACGGCATAATCCCCTCTGTCCGGTACACCTCAATCTTTGAATTTTCGTCTATTATTATGTGCTCGTGTTCCCCTGTTGTTATTTTGTTTCCCCCATACCTTTTGCATTTAACTTGTTTCATTGTCACTTCTTTTTTCCCCCCAATTACTCTTCATTTTCTATGATGTAAGTAGCTGTAGTTATTTAAATGTGACATTTCAATTTTTTGTGACTTTTTCTAAATAGTTATACAAAACTTAACGTTTCAATTTCTATATGTGACTTCTTAATACAATAGTTGCACAAAATGCAATTTTTATCTGTGACTTTATAATTTAATGTGATTTTTAATTAATCAATTATTCTATATGTGACTTTTTCTACATATGAGACTTTTTAATGCAATAGTTGCACAAAATGCAATTTTTATATGTGATTTTTTAAATTTAATGTGATTTTTAATTAATCGATTATTCTATATACGACTTTTATTAAGTAGTTATATAAATGTGAAATTTCAATTCTTTGTGACTTTTTAATTAATAGGTTGTTTTTTATGTGAGTTTTTCTAAATAGCTACAAAACTTGACTTTTTAATTTTTATACGTGACTTTCTCTATTTATGAATTTTTTAATGTAATAGTTAATGAAATATGACTTTTTAACTTAATACGATTTTTAATTAATCAATTATTCTATATGTGACTTTTTCTAAGTAGTTATACAAATGCAGCTTTTCAATTTCTATATGTGACTTTTTCTATATCCACTTTTTTATGTAACAATTACGCAAAATGTGACTTTTTAATATATTGTGATTTTTAATTAATTGTTTTACGACTTCTTTATTAAGTAGTTATATAATTGTGACATTTCAATTTTCTGTGACTTTTATTTAATCGATTATTTTTTAATGTGATTTTTTATAAATAGTTATATAAATATGACTTTTCAACTTTTATATGTAACTTTTTCTATCAATGACTTTTTAATGTAATGATGGACAAAATGTCCACTTTTATATGTGACTTTCTAATTAAATGCGACTATTTATATCTGTGACTTCTTAATTCAATAGTAACACGTGTAACTTTTATATGATGACTTTTTAATTAAATGCAATTTTTTTTTATATTTGAGTTCTTTGTTAAGTAGTAACACATATATAACTTTTTAAAAGTCATGTTTAATTTTAAAAGTTAGACTTAATTGTCACAGATAAAATATAAAAGTGACATAAAAAATAAAAATTTCACATTTTGTATAATTGCTTAATTATTATAAAATTAAATTACATATAAAAAATGGTGGGTAAATAATAATAAATAAATAAATAAAAACAAATCACGGACCGTTCCATCTCCTTAAATTGCGGGAAACACTTTTTAAGAAAAGAAAATGTGGGAACCAAAAATTAGCCTATATTTATAAGGACATTTCTAAGGAATCTGGGTTGAGTTTCTTACGGAGCTCGGTTATTAATGAGATGCGGCCATGTATTGTGTGTCAAGTGAGATGTCAGTCTGTTATTGAAAATCGGGTTCCGTAAGAAACCAGGGCCGGTTTTCATAGCCAAACCGGTATTTATAAAGTAAAAATACGTGCCATGTCGGCATTTTTTTAACCTTATTTTTCAATTAGCTCCCCTTTCTACGGTAATTTTCTAAACCCTAAGTAAAAATGCCATAAATTGGGCCAACATTTGTAAGGGATTCAACCCAAAAAGTATTGAGCCATACTTAACGCTGATTTCGGGCCGAAAAGCGAGGTCGAGGCACTGCCACTGACATCGGCGTTCCATCTGCCATTATTGAGAAATAAAATACTGATCATTTTGTCCCATAAAGATAGTCTAATAATTAATTTTACACATTATAAAAAATTTCTAGTACTAATGAATGTCTACTTTATCATGCATGGCAAAATCAAAAACCGACATGTGGATTCAAAGTCCCCAGTTTGTTGGTTAATTTGGGACATTGAATATGCATGCAGATTCTTTATTAGTCAAGGGTAATGAGTGTTCAGTACTCATTGAGTACAAGAAATTTTTCTGAAAAACTGATGATATATAATTGAATTGTTAAATTTAACCTGTATTTTTTCATATATATTGTCTTATCCTTTGATTTTAACCTTTTCTAGTTTCACACCAATAACATGAAGCTTTTTCTTGCTTGTGTTATAAAAATTTGATGAATGCTGATAAATGTAAAAATAACGCTAAATGTTAAAGTATAATTATTATGTACATGAGGAAACAAAAAAGAAACATGAACTAAGAGCATTCACATTAGTAGTGTTAAATTAAGTTATTAGTGAAGTTGTTAATTAACAACTCAATAAAGTACCATGAATTGGTGGTGTTAAAAATGTTGTTAAGAGAATCTTTTTTGGTTAGTTGTTAACTTTATTGTTAAGTTTAACAACAATTTTAATATTTTGCGATAGTTTAATATTTTTGAAAAATTATTTTTTATTTATTTAATAAAGTTTGACCAATCACTCTTGAAGACTTACATTTGAGTAAGTTTTACTGATTTTGTTTAACCCAATCAATGTGATACTTTAGTAGATATTAAATTTAACTTTTATATATATATATGGATTAACAACACTTAAAAATGCACCTTTTATTTATATTGATAGCTAAATTTAACAACACCAATGTAGATGCTAGTAAATGGGAAGGGTGAGTATATGATTAAATTAAATGGTCACACTTAGTGACACAATAAACGACAGAAAAATTAAGTGGAATACTTAATAAGCATCGATTTAATAGTGATGTGATAAGTTAGAAAATAGGTATTTAACAAGTATCTATTGTGTCACTCATTATGTCATTTATTGTGGACGAGTGGCATGGCTCATATGTTTTTATAAGGTAATGCTACATAGATGCAATTTTTAACACAATCAAACTTGACAACATCCTTTTTTTTTTTAGGCATCAGATCATTTAAATCACATAAAAAATTCAATGATGCGTGTGTGGTTTTTTGGTCTCAAAATTGTCTTAGGCCAGCCTTGAGTCTTATACCAGCCTATGGTGTTTCTAGTTCGGCCTATCAAGCTTATAGTTTTCTGATTTTGTATTCAAGCTGTTAGATTTAGGTCTTTAATCTAGGCCGTTCTTTGTGATATATATTACTTGTTTTCTCTCTCCTAGATCAGATTTGTAAACTATAGCCTTTCACTTACGAATTAAGGTTCTTAGGGCTTACTGTATATTCTCTGTAATTCTGCCTCTGTGGTTCTATCTTTGCAAGGGTTTTGTGTATATTCAAAGAGGTGCAAGGGGTCTAGATTGTTAGGTTGTGAAAGAGTGTTGTGTGCAGTTATTTTGTAACTTTGAACCTCCGTTTGTATTTGGTTTTTTAGTGGTCTCTGGAAGCAGATCCACTACGGTGGAGCTTCAACGGTAGGAGTAAGAGTGTCATTGATTTGAAACTATGAACCTCACTGGGGCTTCAAGCCCGAACGTTGATTGTGGTACTTTTCTAGTTTCTGTTGATTCTGATCTACTGGGGGGAAGGGTGGAGGAAGAGGGGGTTTGGGTTTCTTAGTTCTTGGGACGAATTTTGCCCAACAACTGGTATCAGAGCTGCGGGTTTTGTAGAGTGTAGCCATTTAACTAGAATTGTTTGGTCTGACGGTTCAATTTCCTTCTGTTGCGGTTTTTTGCTTTGGCTTCACTGGTGAAGCTTTCTTGTAAATTGATCCTAAATTTTTTCAAGAATTACTACCGGTAATATCTAACTTTACTTTTTTTTTTTTGTGTTTGGATTCTTTAAAAGACCCTATCGAATTAGAAACTTCTTAGCTGCCTCTGTCTTGAACCTCCTACAAGGGCTCTTGAAGATGGAGGGCGGGGGTTTTAGGATTGATAGGCTATTTTAAAGGTTAACTGGAAATTCAGACTTCTGTAATTCTTTCTGGGGTCTTGGAAATTATTTTGGTGCTAACCAATAATTTCTTGGACCGTGGAAGTCTCTAGTGCTGTCAACTAGTGATTTCCCTTCTTATTATTACTAGCTATTTCTTGATTCTGATTTAGTTAAGACATTGGTTTATACTAATATTGTTGTATACTGGGCAATTTTGTGGTGATTTAGTATTGGTAAACCATTCTTTGTCTAGTACCATACTGATTCTTGATCAAATAATTATGTGATTATACTTGTTTCCTATACTATTGTCTCAGTTTCTGTCTTGAGAATTCTAGCATATTAGAAATTTGTTCTCTGTGTTCTATTGTTGAGATATATGATGTCTCGGTTTGATATTGAAGTGTGGTCTAGCACTGGGGATTTCAGTCTCTGGCGCTAGAAAATGTGTGCTCTTCTTTTGCAACAGAAATGTGCTTATGCTTTGGATAACTCTTATCCTGCTGAAAATACAATGCTTTTAGGAGGAAAGAATTAGATGAACAAGCCTGGAGTCCTATTTTCTTGTACTTATCTGATAGTGTTCTTAGGAAGGAGAAACCACCACTGCTAGGCAAATTTGGGAAAAGCTTGAGAACCTGTATCTCACAAGGACTATACCTAATAAATGTTTCTTGTTAAAGCAATTTTTTGTTTTAAATTTGATCACAGTTTAGGACTTGAGGAAAACATTGATAGATTTAATAAACAGGTTTTTGAAGGTCAACAAGTAATTGCACTTCTAAACTCTGTTGGTGATAAATATAAAAATTTGAGAATGCTTTAGAGTATAGAAGAGAAAATTTGACTATTGATACTATCACATCTTCTTTAAGAAGTAAAGAACTTGAATTAAAGTCTAAACAAAAGGATTTTCAAAAATCTGAAGCATTGTCTGTTTCTAAGGGAAAACAGAAAAAGGATTATAAAAATTCTAACTTTTCGAGCTCCAAGCAGAATAAAAACTTTTCTGACAAGGGTCAAAATTCCTCTAACGGGAAGAGGAAGGGTCAGAAAGGAAAGAAGTGCTATTACTGCCAAAAACTTGGTCACTTTGCTAAAGAGTGTTTTCAAACAATTGCTAATTTGAAAAAGATTCAAGATAATGAAGTAAAAGCTTCTGTTGCTCAAACTGAGATTGCTAATAACAATGGTGGTATTTAATCTGTGTTTCACAAAAATCTCAGATATGCTTCTTTAACTGTTTCTTGTGATTCAAATGTTGTGACTTTTTCAAATCCTGTGAATGACTGGATCTTGGATTCCGGTTGTACCTTTCATATGAGTCCTATGAGGGATTGGTTCTCTGATCTTGAACTGGCTGAGAATGGAGAGGTAGTCCATTTAGCTACTGAGGATTACTGTGCCATAAAAGGGATAGGAAACATGACAATAAAATTTGAAAATG
Source organism: Nyctanthes arbor-tristis (assembly GCA_963692815.1). NCBI lineage: Eukaryota > Viridiplantae > Streptophyta > Magnoliopsida > Lamiales > Oleaceae > Nyctanthes > Nyctanthes arbor-tristis. The sequence goes on along the minus strand of CAVNYN010228812.1, from coordinate 5,308 downwards.
GAAAGACTATTACTTTAAGTAGGATTAGATTTGTGCCTGATCTTAGGAAAAATCTGATTTCCTTAGGGGAATGGGATGAGCTGGACTTTGACATTAGAATAAAAAATGGTCACTATAGAGTTATCATTGATGATTCTTTTGAGCTCTTAGATGTTCCTAAAGTGAATGGTCTATATATTACTCATGCTATTCCTGTCATTCAATCTGCTTATGTTCTGCATACTCTGAACAAGATTTTATTATGGCATAATAGATTAGGACACATAAGTGAAAAAAGTTTGAAAATACTGGCTGGAAATTGTGTTTTTGGAAAAGATAAAATTAAAAAACTACCTTTTGTCATGATTCTGTCACTGGTAAATAGTATACGTTACCATTTACTAATAGTATACATAAAACTAGAAAAATTATGAAGTATGTGCGTGCTGATCTCTGGGGTCCTATCGCAATTCAAAGTTTGTTTGGTTTTAGATACTATTTAGTTATTGTTGATGATTTCTCTAGGAAAAATTGGGTTATTCTGCAAAAATTAAAATCTGACACTTTTTTGAATTTTAAGGATTGGAAAACTTTGTGTGAAAATCAGACACATAAAAGACTTAAAGTCTTGAGAACTGATAATGGCTTAGAATTCTATAATAATGAGTTTGACAATTTTTCCAAGTAAATGATATCCTTAGGCACAGAACTATTACTCATACACCTCAGCAAAATGGCATAGTTGAGAGAATGAATAGGACACTGTTGAATAAGACTAGATGCATACATTTTGGGGCAAGAACGCCCAAAATTTTTTGGGGAGAAGCTTTTAGAACTGCATCATATCTTATTAACAGAAGTCCTTCCACTGCTATTGAGAACAAAACCCCTGAACAAATTCAGTCAGGTCGTTTACCAGACTATTCTTTTCTAAAAACTTTTAGATGTGCAGCTTATGCACATCAGAAAATGGGAAAGTTAGAAAGTAGGTCCCAAAAGTGTATTTTTCTGGGTTATGAATCTGAGACCAAGGTTTTAGACTTTGGGATTTTCAAAAAGGGGGTTTTGCAGTCATAGTTAGTAGAAATGTTGTGTTTAATGAATCTGATATGCCTTGTTTAAAAGGTAAGATTGTTCCTAGAAATAAACAAGAATCTTTACAGAAGCATGGCGTTATGTTCTGGGATGACTTTGACAATGTGAATGACTTTGTGTCTGATTCTGAAACTGGGTCTGGTACTACTTAGACCACTAAACTTGATGTGCCCATATCTGAATCAAATGTGCCTAATGTGGAAAAAGAAGAAATTGATTCTATTGACTACGTACATCCTGTTGTGGAAAATGAATTTGTACCTGTTGTGTCAAATCCTTTTGATAGTTACCAACTTGCTAGGGATAGACCTAGAAGAGAAGTAAGACAGTCTTCTAGGATTATTGATCCTGATTTTATGTCATTCTTTACTGCTTCTTTGGTTGATGATTCTGAACCTGAAACATGCTCTCATATGTTATACTTTAAAGATAAAAAAAACAATGGCTAATGGCCATGAAAGATGAAATGGACTCCATTCTTAAAAATCAGACTTGGATTCTTGTACCAAAACCTGACAATCAGAAAGTTATTGATTGTAAGTGGAGTTTTAAAATTAAAATGGAGGAATTTGTTAAATGTGGAGTGAGGTATAAGGCAAGATTAGTTGCCAAAGGTTTTTCTCAAAAAGAGGGTATTGATTACAATGAGGCGTTTGCTCCTGTTGTAAAATATACTTCAATTAGACTGTTTTTTGCCCTTATAACTCATTACAATTTTGAACTTGAGCAATTAGATATGAAAACTACTTTTTTATATGGTGATTTGAATGATACTATATATATGAGACAGCCTCTAAGCTTTGAGGTCAAAGTAAGCAGGATTGTGTGTGCTTGCTCAAGAAATCCTTATATGGGCTTAAACAGGCTTCAAGGCAATGGTATAGAAAATTTGAGTCATACATGCTCAAACTGAACTTTAAAAAGAGTGTTTTTGATCCCTGTCTGTTTTTCAGTGAAACTGGTGGAAAAAATGCCACATATTTGCTTTTGTATGTTGATGACATGTATTAGCTAGTAAAAATGTTTCTGATATAAATAAAATGAAAGCAAATATGAGACCAGGATTTGAAATGAAGGATCTTGGACCTGCAAAGAAAATTCTTGGAATGCAAATTGTTAGGAATAGGTCCAGTAACACTCTGTTTTTAAATCAGTCTTCATATGTTGATAAAATTCTTGATAAATTTGCCTTGAATGATGTTAAGTGTGTCACTTTACCTTTGGCAAACTATTTTTAACTATCTTTTGAGCATTGCCCTGAATCTGAGGAAGAATTAAAGAGGATGGAAAAGATACCCTATGCTAATTCTGTTGGCTCTATCAGGTACCTGGTGGTTTGTACTAGGCCTGACCCTATTTATGCCATTAGTGTTTTGAGTAGATTTATGAGAAATCCAGGTAAACTTCATTGGACAGCCATGAAGTGGTTGTTTAAGTACCTTAAGGGTACTGCCAATCTGGGTTTAATGTTTACACAGTCAAATGAGATTGTGTTGAAAGGTTATGTTGACTCTGACTATGCAGAGGATATTGATAAAAGGAAGTCAACATCTTCCTACTTTTATACTTTGTAAGTTGGAAATCCCAACGGCAAAGAGTTGTTACTTTGTCAATAACAGAAGCTGAATACATAGCTGCAACAGATGCAGTGAAAGAGGGTATTTGGCTAAAGGGTATACTGAATGAACTTGGTTTTTTACATAGTGCCTTTGATGTTATTTTGTGTTCTGACAATCAGAGTGCTACACACCTTAGCAAGAATCCCGTTTTTTATGACAGAGCCAAGCATGTTGATGTTAAGTATCATTTTATTAGAGAAGTGGTTGAGCAGGGACTGATTAAGATTGAGAAAATTCCAACACAGTTCAATCCTACTGACATGGGTATAAAGGTTATACCTTTGACAAAATTCGGAGACTGCTTGGCTACTCTGAAGATTGACGAAGCTCCTTAAATTTTCTAAACTTATCTTTGTGAAATTAAGTTTAGTTTCTGTTTTAAAGAATATACTAACTTTGTGTCTTTTTTTTTTCTTCTTGCAGGTTGTTATGACTAGAAGTGGTGAAACAGGATTTGTGTCCAAATATTGTTTCAACTGCTGTTCAATTTTTCCTCTAGGGTGGAGATCTGTGTGGTTTTTTGGCCTCAAAATTGTCTTGGGCCAGCCTTAAGTCTTATACTAGCCCATGGTGTTTCTAGTCTGGCCCATCAAGCTTATAGTTTTCTGATTTTGTATTCAAGCCATTAGATGTAGGTCTTTAATCTAGGCCGTTCTTTGTGATATATATTACTTGTTTTCTCTCTCCTAGATCATATTTTTAATCTGCAGCCTTTCACTTATGAATTAGGGTTCTTAGGGCTCACTGTATATTCTTTGTAATTCTGCCTTTGTGATTCTCTATTTGTGAGGGTTTTGTGTATATTCAGAGAGGTACGATGGGTCTAGATTGTTAGGCTGTGAAAGAGTGTTGTGTGCAGTTGTTTTGTAACTTTGAACCTCCGTTTGTGTTTGGTTTTTTAGTGATCTCTGGAAGTAGATCCACTACGGTGGAGCTTCAACGGTAGGAGTAGGAGTGTCATTGATTTGACACTGCGAACCTCACCGAGGCCACAAGGCCGAACGTTAACTGTGGTGCTCGTCGAGTTTCTGTTGATTCTGATCTATGCAGAGGGAGGTTTTGGGTTTCTTAGTTCTTGGGACGAATTTTGCCCAATAGACGCGACACTTTACTGTGGTCATCTTGCATTTCCTACTTTTTATATTGTGTTTGCATTGTTTTTTTCTTTCATATTATAAAATATTTTAAAAGAGGAGAATCGAACTTGTCACGCCCCGCCAATTTTCAATTATTTAGGAATACACGACGCTCTTCCGATCTAACGAATTTCTTAGCGGAAGTTTCAATACAAATCGCAGGGACAGGACGTGCAAAACAAAATTGTTTTTGTCTTGAAAAGGCTAATTATTTGGACTGATAAGTTGTTATATTTTAAAGAATTATTAAAACTTGGTTTATCAATAAGATGCAAAGAACACAACAAGTTATATTAATAGATATATTTCATTGATTACCAAAGCAAACAAAATTAATCTAGTTAAGAAAAATTCTTGGGAAAGTATCATACTGAAAGGTAAGTTTTCAATTGATAGAAATATATTTATAGAAAGGTGGACATATTTATTATTACAAAAAGTATAAAACTCATAAATTGCTTTAACTATAAAATGCATTCTTGTATTAGTTTCAAAAACAGGTTTCCACTACATGCAAACTCTACTCCCGTTCGTGAGCAGGCTCGAACTCATGGCTTGCCTTGCTTTTATAACATCATATCTTTAATCATCTACAAAATTGTAGAAAGAAGGAGTGAGCACGAAGTACTCAGTGAGTAATAAAACCTTTTGATTCACCTTTCATTTGAAAGATTTATTTTTAAGAAAATCATTGAATGCACAAAGCTTTTCAATGCACGAAAGGACACTATCACCAGTTAAACTACTACCCGTGATACGCGTAAGATTTATATCAATTCAATCGTGACCATGTACAATTAAGTAGATCCACAATCAAATCTCGGTTGACCCCTACCGGAATTTCCAATAGCAACAATTACAAAGCAAATACCATACTAAACATCGCCCATCTCGATATCGTTATATGGCTCCTAGTACGGCAATAAAGCGAAGACAAGACGGGTAGAGCAACTAGTGATTCAAATGTAATAAATCAATCTTTCTTTTTAACGCATCGAAGTCCATGTTCATCTCATGGAAATCATCAATCAAAATACATGCTTAGCTTATCAAAGTTTTATAAATGTAGAAAAAGAATCAAAGCATTAGTTACTCATCTTCTTAACTTGATTTTTCCAAGGATTCTTTGAGTTGTTGACAAACTTGACAGGCGAAATCGCAAGTGTACGATATCGTTCAAGTAGTATAGGACTAGAAGAGTCCCGAATATCGATCCCACAGGGAAAGTTGTCACCTATTTCTCTTGAGTCAATTTCACACCAGTTGAATAAGAAAATTAAAAGTTTGTAAACGAATAATGGGATTGTTTAAACTATCAATTAAATGCTTTATCTATTTTAATCTAAGTAGAAACTAGAAAATATATCAATGAAGGCGTTGAGACTCACGAATCCACAATAAACAGGCGTTCCAATTATGCAATCCCACTCATGACAATTCATCATCACGTGCTCACAACCAGTTTCACAAGTTTAATTG